>ML820090.1:17760-90518 GCA_009831015.1 Picea engelmannii | reverse complement strand
TGATGTAGGTGAGGTAGATCACAAATTGAGGGAAGGTGTCATATTTTGTACGAAGTGCTACACATTATTTTGTCAGGACTGATAATTTTTATGTACTTTCCATCATCCAAAGCTTAAATCCATGATCACTAAAGAAATACCTTTCCTTGAAAGAATCCATAATGTATTTTTTTTATTTATTTTTCTAAAATGTCTCATGTTGCACTATTGCATCATGCGAGACTCTTAAGTGTCACATGTTGCACCATAGTAGCATGCAACATTGTCTCATGTTGCTAGTTCATAGGGTGTGACATTGTTTGAAAGGGAGGAAAAAGAAGAAATTCTCAAAGTTTCTAGAACAAAAGCTTCAGATATGAGGTTTCCTTTGATCAGTTTGGATCTCACCCGTACTCCTGATTTGGGGAGATCCTAACCTCTTATTCTAACCTCACATTCAATCTATAAAATAAGACTTCTCTCATGAGAAAATGTTAATAGCTAATGGAGAATAAATAATAGTGATGAATGGTTAATAACTGTAGGTTCTAATTTGAGATTAGAAGATTGTTCTTTGGCCTTGAGAGATTCTTGTGTCAAAGTATTTAGTTGATGGTGATGGAACTCATGGAAGAAATGTGGGTAATGGAGAAATTACCCATTGGAAAGAGCCTCACAACACCAAGGCACTAGTTGTAACTCTTCTATTATTATTAATGCAGTAACATGTTTCCTTTCCTATAAATATTGTTCATTGTAAATTTCCTTTATTACATTTATCCTTGGTCATTTGTATAGATTTGTCGAAGTACTATTGTTGCTTTCATTGGTTAGCTTGTTTTATTATACAAGTTTCCATTCAAAAACCTTTGAAACAAGCTATGAGCTACAATTTGAGAGGAAAATCGTCGATAAAAAGGTATGTGTCCTTACTTATCAATATTTCGATTGCATGAATATAAGGAAATTAATATGTTATGTGCTATTTTGTTCTATCTTTGGGTTCCCAATCTAGGGAGATTGATCGGTATCCACATTGATTAATTTGTTCAATAACAAAATTGGCGACTCCACTGGTGAATGATCCTCCATATTTGTTCTCCTAGTCTTGCGTCTTTGCCTTGTTTTAGATCCGTGAGTCATTTATTAATATTGTTTGAGCATTAGACCTTGAAATTCACTGGAAAATTTCCATAATTTGTTTTCGAGTTTTATTGATTGTCGTGCCCTCCATTTGAGACATAGAGTGACACTGTCACACTGTACTGGTCTATATCCTGCGACACTCTTTGTTGTTTCATTGTGTTGCAAACTAGCCTGTGACACTACTTGAAAGAACAAGTTTTTATTTACTCTTTCCTTCCTATATTTAAGAACTGGCTCTTCTTGTGAGTTTTAGGTTTTTTTAATAGTCTTCTTGACATTTTTAAAGTTTGATTTTAACCATTTGTTTCATTATTGAAATTTTTTCCATTATTAGCTTTGTTTTAGAAATTTTTCTTACTTATGAAAGGGGTATAATCTCTTATCTTTGTCTTCAAGTGTATTTCAGTTTGGATTTTGATTTCTATTACCCAATTCTTTGTTTTTGGATTATTTGGTGGGAAGAGAGTTTTTCCTTTTATTGAATACTTTATTTTCCAAAAAAAAAAAAAACCAATTTACACATTGCCTAACTTACTTTTTCTTTTAAATAAATTTGTTTCTTTTCTATTTAGATATATCTTTAAAAACAAAAGTTTTGGAATTTTTAGTTGTTTTGAGTAGTAAATTTCTTGGTATTTATGAAAAATTGATACATTGTGCATTTGGGAATATAAAAAATTTCTCGCTTTAGTAATGTAGCTTTCATTGAAGTGAAATATTTCATTTGCATCTCTTTACATCATTTCAAGTCAGTAAAACTATCATCTTTTCCACACCATTTTACTCTTCAGTAAACAACAACCATAAAAGCAACGATGATAAAATTTATTCGAGATTTTTTTATTGGTAGCAAACCAACGTTAGATTAGTTGTATGGATTTGGAATAGGTGTTGATATTAACTCTATGAAACTACAAAACAAATTTAGAATCCTGATATAGGGAGAGAGATCCATTTTCCACATCATTATTCAGGGAAACCCTTCTCACACAAGGCTCAATCCCAAGGTCACATTGGGGAAAGAGGAGTAATTAACCTTGCTTTGTTGGTCTTGGTGGCATGGCCTACATGTATTACAAACGATGTCGAAAGACACTTGGGGATCACTTGAGATGAAACTCTCAAGGGAATTTTAGGTCTTAATTTCCTTTCCCTTTCATGTATACCCGAATGTCAATTATTTCCCCATACGGTTTTTGTTGTAAGTAGTAACCTTAGTGGATTTTGTATTTATGATTTATACACAAGGTGACGATGAAGGGGAAATATTTGGTGTACCTGGGATAGACGTTGGTCAAACTCACTCAGGCTCCTTGGAGGGTAACCCATGGTTTTACCATGAGGAAGCTTGCACCAAGGTCTAAGTCCATTAAGAAGGTCACCAGTGTAACTATTCCACCCACTCTATCCCATACCCTTCTCATTTTGATCTCACGATGTTGGATTTCATCACCAAGTAGTGTGTCATTGTGAGAATATATTTTGTTTTAGTGTTTTCTTCCTAGAATTTTTAGCAAGTGTTTTTTTTTTCCCTAGTACACCATAGGTATAATTGGTAATCATTAGTAAAATTTACAATGGCATAGCATCTTCGTCATTCTCATAGAATGAAGGGTTTACCCCCCAAACTACTGGAAGTATCATAACTTGAAAATTCAGACATTGAGACTATACAACCTGAACCTATACAACCAGAAAACACAGAACAATTTGAAAAAATATAAGAATACGAGGTAGTAAAAACTGAGACTTTAGGACTTGAGGAACCTAAGATTGAAAGCATAAAGATTGTTGATATTGAACCTATTAAACCTGAACTTATTGAACCTGAAATAATTGAGAATTTTTGTCTTTCACTAAGTCTCATTTAAAAATATTCACTTTCTAGTCCTCAATATGAATTTCATTCGCCAAGTTCCAGATATATCCCATAACCTATAACTCCTCGAAAATCTATCGTTTCAAACTAGTTTGAATTAACTCCTATACAGGTTAGTTCTCAATATTTGGTCTCTTCATAGGTTGGTCTTGTTGCTATAGATGATATCTTAGGAGAGATTCATATTCATTTTAATCTGCCTATAACATATTTAGAAGGACCTCTTCTTATCCAATTACCTATACCAATTGTATCTCCTTGGCAGGAAAACGCTTGGTATCAAACTTTAATTTCCAATCGTCAAACTTTTTTTTTACGTACACCATCATATTTTTTCACTGGGTCAACCATGGATCAAATGACATCTACATAATCTATATAAGGAAGTATTGAAATACAAACCTCACCTCTTACTATAGGTGGAATGTTTGTACACAGTGAATCTAGTGTATCTTATGATTTTGGTGGACCTTCCATACCTCTTGGGTATCACTCACTTAGCGGAGCATTTTTAGGATCTTTGACCAGTGCGTCACTTTTTTATTACCCTCCTTGGTCAACTAGTATTCCTAGTTCTTCTAGTATGTATATTCCAAGTATGGTACATACCTCACAAACTAATGTTTCTTATGGATCTATTAAAAAACCTAATTTAATGATTGGGATGAGTGTTCCAATTCAATCATTTCTAGGACCATCTATATCTTTGAAATTTAGTTAGTCGTTAGTAGGGATATCTATGCCTTTGATTGTCAGTCAATTTATTTTAGGATATGTTCCTACTAGTGGGTAACCTTTTGTAAGACCATATTTTTTTTTCTTGGGGGAAACCTCCATTAATTGGAATAAATCCTCCTTTTGGACAAAAAAATACTATTTGGAGTTATCCTTCTAGAATTTATCCTCCTTTTGGTCAACAACCTCCTCTTGGTCCAAAACTCCCTCTCGCTCAAAAACCTCCTCTTGGTCAACAACCTTCTCTCGGTCAACAGTTTTCTTTTGGTCAACAACCTCCTATTGGTCAACAACCTTCTATAGGAAACCCCACTGGAGGACGCTCTTAATTAGGGTTTATGAAACCCAATGGTACCCAAATATTTAGTGGTGCTTCATTCCCTATAATGGAAAGAAATCCATAAAATTTACCTCAAGTTAGTGGGGATAGTGGAAGTCAAGTGACTATCGGCCAACCTTTCCACAGATATACTCCTTCAACTCATGTTTCTCGTACACAAATGTATATGGGACCACCCTTTCAGGTTTACCATCCTGGTGGAGCTCATATGCTCATAGTGCCAACATATTCTCAAAAAGGATATCCTCCTCCCCTGAGAGCTAATCCTCATGTTGCTTACCAATATTCCATGTTTCAACAGCCTGTGTTTAATTGATGGTTACCATTCCTGGAAACATTATACCTACCTGACCTAACATGACTAACGAAGGATCCCATTTTTCATTCTCCTTTTCGGTCACCTATCCCTGCCAAGTTACCAAGTGATATTCCAAAGTTCAATGGGAAACCTGGGGAATACCCATGAAATCACATCATGACTTATCATTTATGGTGTTATTCAAATTACTTAAATGATTAGTCTATCTATTTACGTCTTTTCCAGTGCACTCTTACTAGGAGTGCTACTAAATGGTATATAGAATTATAGCGAGGAACTTTTCAATACTTTAATTCATTTGCAATAACCATTTTCACTCACTTCCAACTGCCAATTTGTTATGAAACTTGTTACAAGGAAAATCTCTCTATGGCATGGGTTAAACCACAACACAAAGAATGACACATAGAAATCAACTCTAATCCCAAGTATGCTATATAAATGAAATTCTAACAAGACATGGCAAAGATCCCACCTCATCGAGACGTTCGATGAAGACCACCATTGAGCACGAAAGTCAAAGATTTATACCTGCAACTTGTCCTCAACAACCAATATACATAAGCATATGGTGATAATATATAATGTTAGCATATATATTAGCATAATCCATTAAAATAAATGAAATATATGCCCATGGAATAATAATTCAAATATTTTCAAGTTTTCAATTGGACAAGAAAATATTATTTCTATTAAAATAATCAACAGAAGTATATAGGTGGAAACATTCTATAACACCACACATCAAAATAGAGAAACTAAGTGCCTCCAACTGGGCCTCCACCACTTCAATCCTACACCAAAGGAAAGCTCATATAAAGGAGACAATGAGGTTCTCCATCACAAAGAAGGAAGATCTTGGGGGATGAATAAGGAGTTTTGACTTTCAAGGATAAAGGGATGCAGACTCAATATGAAGTGAAATTTCTCCAGAGTTTCTTTGATCTCAAATTTAAATTTTTCAATCTCCTTCAAGGCTTGGATAAGGCTCAATTTATAGCCTTCAAATGGATATGAATGGTTGATTCATAGCATTTCTAGTATATGGAAGGTCAAGGATCATGGATCTCATGACATGGCATGGAAACCCGACACATTTTTTAATTTTTAGCACCAAACCCAATGTATGCGGGTTGTAGTGGAGAAACCTGCATATACGCTTGTTGTTTAACTGATAGGGTACATATATGTGGAAAAAAAAAAAATTGGCTCTAGAAGGTGCAAAATGGGACTTCAAGTTTGCATAGGGAAATGGAAAGGCCATCCAAGTAAGTTTCATGGGGTGAGGAATTTTTTTTTGTAACATATGCCCCCTAATGTGTGAGGTTAGAGGAGTATCTGTGAGGGCCAAAATAAATTATAATTCCCAGAAGTGGAGTAATGGAGACTCAACTAGAAGTGCTAGTTACTCATGAGAATGTTACAATCAATAATGACTTTGTACACATGGCTTCCAATCTGAATTACACTCTAGATCCATGTGGAAATATATCAAATAGTTTCTCATGGCCATGAATAGGAAATAAAAGTTCCATAGGATGTCATAGTCATGAACAAGGCATAGTGTAATCCAGTCTCAAAATCAATATGAAGATATCTGTATACAATGGTGTAGAATATCATCTCCCATGATCACTGATGTCATATAGGTACTAGTCCAATGAAAGACAAAAACATAATAGGAATGTTGCTACTGTAAGTTGTAGGTCTTATACACTATCCACTAAAGGTGCAAGTCTACATCATGTGAATAGAGGATTTTATGTCTAACACAATGCGAATTCGTTTGATTACTGGTCATTAAGCTTTACAGTTAATAAACATGAGACAAACTACCGATAATTAAATTAGGTATCAAGGCACTGAGTACATTCTACAAGTGTGAATAAGGGTGTTGAGGTCGAACACTTGAAGAATCCATCGATTAATATAAATTTATGTATTCCCAACTTTGGATGGTGAGATGACCTACCACTAATGACTACAAGCCTCTAGTTACTCATAAGACTCTAGGTCTCATTTGTATAATAGATTAGTTGAAGTCAATGGAAGGAGACCCACTAAAAGGAGAGAATTAGGGAATCTCTCATTAGTCAGTACGAGGTACAAATAAATATCTTGATGATTAGGAGGATGTCGAACAAATAGGATGTTCACGAACCAACGACCCTGTGCATCTCCTACATGCACTAGATGCAATTAGTGCATGAAAGAGACCCTCTGAATAGAAGCCAATAAGAAAGACTGTAGAAAAAGGTGAGGAAACCACCAATAAGGCTAATGGAATGAAATACAGTGCACAAATACAAATGTGTGAATATATTTATTTCCTTCAAACACAAGGGAAACCCCCCAGTCAATGACCAATGAGGAGATGTCAACTATTGGGTTCAAGGTTACCTACCCATAATGAAAGTAGGACCAGGGTGCATGGTAGGACTATAGATTCATGTGACTCTGAGATACACTGAGGATATGGATGACATGCAAAGTCAAGAGTTCTGATAAATGGCTAACATAGGCTTATATACTTCCTTTGAAAAGGAGCATGAGACATATGGATAATTCAGACAGCATCAACAAACTCTCCATAGGGACTGGAACAATAACTAATCAGAGGAGTAAACTCTAAGTAATGATATTATCTTCCTAAGTTCATGCTAAACCCAAAATTTGGGTGATAGTGGACACAAAAGTTTGTTCTTTGTTCAAAGGCGACATGACTACTGCTAATATGAGATAATATTCTTTTCCATCTCGTCTTTTTTTATTTTTTCATAGGAAAATAAATGCTATGATAAAGGAGAGGAAATGAGTGTCGCAAGTAAGAAAATAGTTCCAAGAAGTGGAACATACCTATGCTCAATGCAAGGAAGTGCATGCGGGTCATGGACACTCAGGGGGATGTTTCCTCTTAGGCTACAAGGTGTCAAGATGAAAAGGATATATTAAAGGCTCTACTTGGATAGTGGTGCAAATTGCTGAGGTAAGAGGCTTATAATGATAAAGTGGTAAACGACAATAGGATCAATATTGCAGGAAGGATGATGGAATTGGATTACAACTTAACTCCAAATAATTTCCCTTTTTGTAGATTTAGTCCCCTGGGCTCGAAAAAGTATAAAATAATACCTAGGAGAACTCTTCTAGCCAATGGTGACTACAATATTCCTTTTTTGTAAGTATTCTACTTGGTCCGAAAAAGGGTTAAACTTACACCAAATAGAGTTCCTTTCAAAACCATTTAATGAGTGTTAAAGAGACAAGTTCACTCGACAATATTTTCATTTTTGGGAATATGAAAAGAGATTAACTAAGACTCACGGATTTTTTTATAAGCAACATATCATGGGGGAGGCCAAGGCTCAAATGTAGGAATCCTGTCGAAATCTGACAACACACTGGTATTTGACACAAGCTTGGGAGAACCCAAAACTTTCCAAGCCGAGGAGGATAAAATGATTGCAAAGGATCCATCATCTACAATATCATTCCAATCAAAGGGAACCATCCTAGGAATTGGAGGGAGTGTACTCAGAGAGAGTGGAATTCTCCCTTGTTCAAAAGGTATAAAACTAGAAATGCTAAGGACATGGTCGAAAGACGCATCAACCTCCAAAAGAAGAGTGGGATTGACTGAGGATTTCATTGGAAATGTCACTTCCTTAGACTTGTTACCCTCCAAGAGAAGAGTGGGATCTATCAAGTCTTTCATTAGCATGAGCACTTATTCAACTGTTGGTTGAATAGGATGCGAGACAACATGGTCAAGAGATGCATCACTCCCCAAAACAGGAGTGGTGGAAACTAAAGATTGCATTGGCATGACCATTGGTTGAACAGGATGTGAGACAACATGGTCAAGAGATGCATCATCCTCAAAAACAAGAGTGGTGTCGACCAAATATTGCATTGGCATGATTGATGTATCAACCAAAGAAGGATTAGATTGTTGGGAAACCAAAGATGAATCACAACCCGAAGGACCACTAGACAAGAGTCATGTTTATCATACCACTGCAATAGCAAGACACAAACGAGTTAGATGATCTCCTTTGAAATTATACAAAGGAACTTGGGCTTAGATACTCTACATCTATTATTCTCAATCATATGAATTCCCCCATCATGACTTGCAATGGTTGGTGACATGCTCCCAGCATGACTTGTAGAGGCTAGTATTTGATCTCCAACATGACTATCATAGGTTGGTGATGAATCCCCAGCATGAATAGGAGAGTTTGGTGATGAATCCCCAACATAACTAATAGAGGTTGGTGATGTTTTTTTAGTGTGACTAGAAGTGACTAGAGTTGTTCCCCCAACATGACATGTAGCGACTAGTTGTTGGTCTTCAACATGACTTGTAGAGGTTTCTGACCTATATTCAACATGACTAGTAGAGGTTGGTGATATAATGTCAGTATGACTTGCAGTAACTATACTTGTGATTCCAACATGACATGTAGCAGATGGTTGCGACATCAGAGACCAATGTCCTAGGAAAGACTGGTTTTGAGAGATCAGAGACCAAGCAGGGTTCTGGTATACACCATGGCCCTGTCTGGAATGATAATATCCTCCTCCCAACTAATTCATAAAATTTTGTAAGGGAATCATCACCGAAGAAGTCACTTGTGAGGGGAAAGCCACATGATAAGGGAATCATCACCGAAGAAGTCACTTGTGTACCATTTAGAAAAGGATTCATCCCCATGGACTGAGAAGAAACCATGGGATGGGTAGCACTAACTAAGAGAGTCATAGGGGCTCCACCAACCATAACAGTCAAAACTCACAATGTATTAAAAAATCCTAAGGCCAAATAATAATAGAAGAGCACACCGAAATAAAGCAAAAAGGCCAATGCACACAAATAGGATGTAGTGGTTGAAAAGAGGCCTCCCTCACTATAGTAGGTATGTATCACCCAAGAGGGGCCTAATACTCCCTACAAAATATTGGAAGTATTAGAATGAGTTATAAGGGACCTCATAGGATTAAAAACACAATTGGTCATATCCCCCCTGGAGAGGTAATCCTCCATAAAGGATGTGTGTTGTCTGACCCTTATCTGACTCAGGGTACCTACATAATAACCCCTGCAAGTAACCTATGTGGCTACCTATGTCAAGCAACTGGATTCAAGACAATATAACCAATGCGCAGGTGAACGGTCGTAATTCTGGTCCACCATATGGGTAGGGTAACAAAGCCTGAAATCTTGAAAGAACTGCCTCTCATGGAGTTAAAGGTACTAGAAAGACCCTCAAATACAAATAGAACCTCAAAAATATATCTGACTCTAAGAATGCATTAGAGGGCTATCTCTGCAACCAACTTTGTGTGACCTCATGCTTAACTTCGGTGTGAGAGGAGCCTCTAGATGTCACTAATTACATAATGGGTTTCACCACTCCCTAGTCAAACACATATGTTTAGTTTAATAGCCTTGGAGAATTTTACTCACAAAATCCTATTCCAAGGCCCTATGTCCTATACTTGTTTGTGTACCCTAAAAAATAAAACCGTTTCCAATCAATTTTAATTAATCCATGTTAATTTTAATGGATTTTTCTAACTCAAGAGGTGTGGTCATGAAACTGATGGTATTATGACTCATCATATATAAAGAAGAAAATATAAAAAAAATGCTAAGTACTAGTCTTGAATTTCAAAGAGATGGTGTGCTTCTAAATTGAAATTTTCCAATGTAACTCTATGATTTCAATAAAATCAAATCTCTTTGTATGTGTCAAAATCAATGAAAAGTAATCAAAAGAGAAAATTCCATAATGCAAAATGAGAAAATGTTTTTTTATTTTATTTTCGATATAAAGAAAAGAAAATGCAAGGATTGAATAGAAGCTTCACATGTAGACCCTACTGCAAACAAAAAGAGAGAAGCCAAGTAGGATACCGAGAAGCAAACACTCAGATCAATGTGCAACGACAACCAATGAAAAATATGATAAGAAAGCATACCACCCAAAAATTCAATAATAAGAAGGTTTCCTATCACTCTATAAGAACTTAACAGTCATGAAAAAGACCCAAGAAGACTCAACACCCAACCAAACTCACTCATCAAACACCAAATTGATCCAACAAGACTAAAGAGTTGATGTACATGACTGTTTGAGCAAAACTCATGTATATATGCACCCTACAGGAAGACAACTCGCATATGTATGCATTTGTCAAGGGAAAAACCACGTATACCTAGTAAAACACTTACAGGGAAAGGGTTAAGCCAAGAAACTCATATGAAAAGTAACAAATAGGATTTCAAGAAATAGGATACAAGGAACTCAAGCTAAGAAAGAGAAAATGAAGGATAAAAACACTCCAAACCCCAAAAAACAGGATCAATCCCCAGTATGGATGCCATATATGTTACAAGGAAAATCTGTCTATGGCATGGGGTAAACCACAACATATGGAATGACACGCAAAAATAAACTCTAATCCCAAGTATTCTATATAAATGAAATTCTAATAAGACAGGGCCAAGAGCCTACCTCATCCAGACGTTCGATGAACACCATCGTTGAGCATGCAATTCAAATATTTATACATGCAACTTGTCCTCAACAATCAAGATACACAAGCATATGGTGATAATATATAATGTTAGCATATATATTAGAATAATCCATTAACATACATGAAAAATACTCCCATGGAATAATAATTAAAATATTTTAAAGATATCAATTGGATGAAAAAAGAGTATTTCTATTAAAATAATCAACATAAGTATAGAGGTGAAAAACTTATGTAATAGTACACATCAGAACCAAGAAACTAAGTCCCTCCAGCTGGACCTCCACCACTTAAATAATCCACCAAAGGAAAGCTCATATAAAGGATACAATGAGGTTCTCCATCACAAAGAAGGAAGATCTTGAGGGATGAACAAGGAGTTCATACTTCCAAGGATAAAGGGATGCAGACTCAATATGAAGTGAAATTTCTGCAGAGTGTCTTTGCTTTCAAAGTTGAATTTTTCAATTTCCTTCAAGGCTTGGATAAGGCTCAACTTATATCCTTCAAATGGATCTGAAGGGCCGAGTCGAATATTTTCCAGTATATGGAAGGTCAAGGATCATGGAACTTGTGACATGACATGAAAACCTGACATAATTTTTAATTTTGAGCACCAAACCCGATGTATGTGGGCTGTAGTGGAGAAAATTGTGCATATGTTTGTTGTCTAACTGATAGGGTGAGTATATGTGGAAAAATGTGTTTTTTTTTTCTCTAGAAGGTACAAAAGGGGACTTCAAGTCTGCATAGAGAAATGGAAAGGCCATCCAAGAAATTTTCATAGGGTGAGGCAAAATTTGTTGTAAAAGAATTGACACATAACTCTTAACCTCCTTAGGAGAGTTGACATTGACTCATATTTCCAATCATATCCATGAATGGAGGCGATGATGTCATTTGATTAAATCTAGTATACCGGACCAATTGTTGGAGTATTGTTTTACTAAGTCATTCTTACCTACTATTTCCCGTGATTTCACTATGGGTGGAACTGTAACCGAGGATAAATCTATCACTCATGATCAATATTTGGATCTTGTATATTCAAAATCTGGCACATTATATGATCTGATTCCATATGATCCTCTCCCATCGAGTAACCCAAGTATTGTACCTCCTACAAGATATCACATTGTTGATGGTGTGGTGGGTTTTGTAACACAAGAATCTATGAGCAAACCTTTTGGTCAATTTGAACCTAAGGTTACTCCTACCACTACCACTCAAAACACTTTTCCTTCTACTACTACTCCTGGTAAAACTTTTGAGATTAACACGTTCCAATCCACAACCATTGGTAAACCTATACAATCTAGAAGTAAGAAAAAGGGAAAAGGAAAAGCTAAGAAAAATGGCCCACAGTAGGAGAAACCCAAAATTCAACTTGTTGAGGAGACGTAAAAGTGCAAGCCTAAATATGCGTGTCTCATTTGTGAAGAAGAACATTATACTAAGGATTGTATACATTGTGACGACGTTAATAATTTTCTTAAAGGAACTTCAATCAAACCTATTGTTTTGAAAAATTCTTTCCCATATCAGTAGACTCAAATGGTTGTGCAACATCAACCCTCTCCCTCGAGAAGCTCTTATGTACTTATGTGTCAAGAAAATACTGAACATGTTTTCATAACGACAAAAACCAAAGACTATCCTCCTCCCAATGGAGGTGATGTTGATTAGTCTTCTACCTCTCCTCTTAAATCTACATCTACTTCACCTACTACTAGTCCTCTTCAAATTGATTGGCCCAGTTCTGAAACAATGATCCAACCACCTCCAAAAGGTGTTGTTCATAATTCATCTTTTAATCCGCATGTGTGAGCTACTCAAAACTACAATATTGTAGAATGATTATCTCAAGCACCCTCTGCGATGTCGGCCCATGAAGTCCTTCAATGTTTCCCTGTGCAATGAAGAGCATTGTTGTCATATATTTGTGTATTTGATCCGAGTGATGTGAATATGATAGTTTTTTATTTCGAAATCCATCTTTCAAGACTTCCCTACCAAATTTCTTTTCAAATTCAAGTTATTGTGTGGGAGAAAACTATTTTTTTGTACCATTATTGATGAAGGATCCTCAACCTACGTAAAGTCCATCAATTGTTGGAAAGTTGTCGATTCTCCTTCACTCAATCAATCATCTACTACATTAAAATATTTTGATGGTAGAGGATTTAAATCCTTTGGAGTACGTAATGCATTGCCAATCTAATTAGAAGTTAAAATGGTCATTGTTGAGGTAGAGGTGGTCGATGCACCCCTCAAATATAATATTTGAATAGGATGTAGATGGATTTATGCCATATCCACTGTAGTTTCTACCTTGTTTTGTGTACTTCATTTCACTCATCAAGGAAAAATAGTCATGGTAGACCAACTTGTCTACTTTAATTCTGATTCACATTGGTAATTTTCCTTTAATAGAAAAAAACCCATCTACTTATGAGGATGTTGGAGTGGTTCTTTTAAAATATTCAACACTAATGAGAAATTTTCCACTCCCACCACCCGACATTTCTCCACTCCCACTTCTTGACATCACTCTTATTGTCTCTCAGATAAACATGATTTCAATTGGTCCTAGTAGTTCTCTTGGATCATATGATCCTTGGATAGTACCAAGTCCTACACAATATGAGAGATATTGTGACAATATGTTGCTTAGTTTGATTGATTTGGCCTATCAATCCATCCAATATACCTCTGTGGTTAGTTCTGATGTTGTTGATCGAACAAATATGATTTTGGATGAATACTCTCACTCCTCTTGACTTATTTCTACTTCATCTCCTAACCCTTTTGATGATACTTTTCCCACTAATGAAATTATCATGTATATTATGTCTCTGGAGGACACTGAGCTCAAGACTATTAAGAGTCTTTTAGAATATTCATTTCCATTTGAGTAAATTGAGAATTTCCAAAATCCCATCTTAATCCATGATGTTTTATTTGAAAGGAATTTAGGGATTATCTCTATTACTATGGGAATTAATATTTCGGTAAACCCCGAGGTCATGGAAAACATTCATATAGGTGCCTCTTTTTCCTCTGATGAAATTCAAACTTATACAAACCTTTTCCAATAATTTTGTGGTGTATTTTCTTGGTCTTATGAAGAAATTCCTGGTATCAATCCACAAATTGTCATTCACAAAATTAAGACATATCCTAAATCCAATCATTTTTGGAAAAATATTTGTCTTGTTCATCCACGAAAAGTTGATACTATTAAAGCTGAAGTTGAAAAAATTCTTAAACTGGTTTTATTTATCCTATACTATGACTGATTGGGTTTCCAATATTTTTCTCGTCACGAAGAAACAAGGAACAATCAATGTGTATTGATTATAGGGATATTAATCGGGCTTGTCCAAAATATAATTATCCAACCCCTTTAATCAACCAGATAGTAATGGCTATGCTGACAGTGAAATCTTCTCATTTCTGGATTATTTTTCGGGCTATAATCAAATAAACATACTAGCATCGGATCAACATAAAACTATTTTTCTTTGTCCTTGTGGTACTTTCGCCTATCGAAATCTTCCTTTCATACTTAAGAACATTGGCACTACTTTTCAGCGAGCTATGCCTTGTGCATTTCACAATATTAAGAAGATTATTTAACCATATATTGATGTTTTTCCTTTACATCCCATGCTACACAAATATCATCCACAACATCTATGATCCATATTTTTTATATGTCAACATTACAATATTTTGCTTAAATACATAAATGTGTATTTTGTGTGGAATCGGGACACCTCTGAGGTTTCAACGTATCCAAGCATGGGATCTATGTTGATCCCTTGAATATTGAGGCCATATTGAACTTACCTCCTTCTACATTACATCAATTCCAAAGTTTTCAAGGGAAGGAAAACCTTTTACGTCGATTCATTCCCAACTATGCTAAACTAACCAAAGGTTTTACTTGACTTATTAAGAAAGGGGTTCCCCTTTTTTGGGATGAAATATATCAAAAGGAATTTGATACTTTGAAGCACGTGTTAGCTCATACACCATTGTTACATCCCCCATATTATAGTCGATATTAATTTTTGTACATTTCCACTTCTCACAATAGCATTTCTATGGTTCTTGTCCAAGAGGATGAATCGCTTGAATCGCATGTGATGTAATATTTAATTAGGAGTCTTTCCACTTCCAAAATAAAATATTCACATGTGGAGAAACTGGCATTGGTTGTTGTTCAAGTTGTCCAACATTTATGTCACTATATCTTATTGCGTACAACCACCATTATTTCTCATTGCAACCCCATGCAACTTATTCTGACTAGACAGGTGTTGGGGGGGAAATACTCCAAATTGATTGTTATCCTACAAGAGTTTGATTTGGAATTTGAGAAATTCAAGTCCAATAAATATTTGGTGTTTGTTGAGTTAATATTTTACCTTCCCTCAACTAAAACAAAAAGTGTGGCAAAATATTCAATTCCTGATGACTCTCGTTTTATGATCAGTTCCTCATATCCCTGGTATGGATACATCATAATTTATCTCCAGACCCAAACATTTCAACCTGATTTGTATTGTACTAAATGTTGTTGAATTCGACACCAAGCTAGACAATACATTATTGTTGGCAATACCCTTTATCATCGTGGTGTTGATTGTATTTTTAGATGATGTTTAACACATGAAGAAGTCGAGAGATATCTAAATGATTGTCATGTTAGATCATGTGGTGTTCATCTTTCTAGGTATTCCACTTCCAAACAATTTTACGATCCAGATATTTTTGGTCATCATTATTTAAGGATTGCATCCTTGCGGTACAAAAGTGTCATACATGCCAGATATACAATTGTAAGTTGTGTGCGCCTTCTGATCCTCTTCACCTTGTAGTTTCCACTAGTCCATTTTCAAAATGTGGAATTGATTTCATGACATGTAACCCTCACTCATCCGGGGTGCATGGGTGTACTATTTTTGTCGTGGATTATTTCACTAAGTGGGCTGAGGCGATGCCTACATTCAATAACACCAGTATAACTGCAACCCTTTTCATTTTTAATCAAATTATTTCTAGATTCAGTGTGCCCCAAGCCATTGTCACTGATCATGGAACTCATTTTCAAAATTACATGATATTATAGTTAACTGCCAAGTTTGGTTTACGGCATGAAAACTCAAATACTTACTATCTATAGGCCAATGGCCAAGTTGAAGCCATAAACAAAGTTTTAAAAGTGATTCTTCGTAGGAGGATAGGGATTCACAAATCGAATTGGCATACGATGCTTTTTTCCACATGTTGGGAATATCAAACTGTGGTAAAACAAACCATGGGTTTTACACCATTCCAGCTGGTATATGTTTTAGAAGTCGTGCTTCCAATTGAATGTGAAATGTCATCCTTGAAACTAGCCGTCAAAATCACTTCCCAATACCACCACCGAGGAAGAATGTATTTTGTATTTTACACGATTAGATGAAACTCGTCATGATGCCACTCTGGCTAATGAAACCCATAAGAAAAGTGTCAAAGATCAATATGATAAAATAGTTAGATCTCATGTGTTTTCTGAAGGTGACTTCATCCTGTTATATGATCTAGATCATGAAATATTGGGGGAAGGTAAATTTGAACCCATGTGGCATGTCTCTTATATCGTTAAATGTGTATTAAAAAAAGGCACCTATGAGCTAGTGGATTATGATGGGATTCCTTTGGGTGAGCTCGGGAATGGGATTTACCTTAAAAAGTACTATACCTAGAGTCATTCTTCACAAGTAATTTTCATATGTTGTACCATATTTTTGGTGTGCTATCTTTTTTCTTTTTTGAAAACGATTTCTATCTTTCACTTCTTAAATTTCATTGTATTGATTTGTAGATGTTGATGCTCCCTTTACCTTATGTTGGTTTTGTTGATGTTGTTAGCTTTGGTACTCAGAACCTTGCGTCTACTGCATGGGAAATATACATTCCTACTAATGAGTTGATAAGTTTGCGTGGTATATGCCTTGTTCGTGAAACTAACAATATCTTGGAATATAGCGTAGTCATTGAACTGTTTACTATATCCATTTCACTTGGAATTCATCGCTTAATTGTTCGAATGGAATCTCAACTTGTAGTACTACAGTTAAGTAACATTTATTCTATCATAATTTGTACTCTATTACGAGTATATTTAAGGGTTCATCTCTTGGAAAGAGAGTTCGACTATTTAGAATATCAACACATTCCAAGAAATATAAATACATTAACATATGCTTTGGAGAATTATGTACTAGATAGACATTTGCAAATTTGTAAAAAATCAAACACATAACACATTGTATAGAATAAGTCGATTTAGAAGTCATTTTGTATTAAGAGTTTATCAAAAAATTTACAAAATGTGTTTTGACAACATAAATCCTACAAATTTCGTATCGATACATGTTGATGACCAAACAACTAAAAATATCATATTCATCTGTAGGTCCACTATGCTCGGGGTAACATACTACAACCCAATCCACTCATCGAAGAAAATGATCTATGCGTCTGAATACTCCCATAGTGTGTCGTTGGTACCATCGTGACAGATCATTAATCTAAATATCTGGTATACCCAAGGTCAACCCCTCGAGGTTATATTCATTTTCCTTGAGCTCCCCTGTTTTTTCATGATCATAAGAAACCATCACACATTTCTCTCCTCGCCTCTGTATCAACGAATTCCCATACGTTCGGTTTGGCCCAATATCTGCATGATGAAAAAAAATTAGTCTCAATACAACAAAAACACCTAGAAATTAAAAATTAAAAAAAATGGTTTCTTTTTACCTGAATCATTCCACTGATATCCCTTTGGAAGGACTAAGTCTATATCTCCTCGAAAATACATCCATGTATAAGCATAGTCTTCAATCATTATGAGTTGTTCCTTCAACCATTTGAATAAATTCTCATCATATGAAACTATTGGGCTGCTACCATGTCATTCCATCATATCCACCCACCTCTTCATACGAGGCTCCTATGGGTCAGGGTATTCATCCAACTCCATACTCTATAGATGTAACAGTGGAACTCTCTCAAGGAAGAAATATACCAAAATTGAACCATAACCAAATTGATTGATTTGACCTATCTTACACTTTGTCAATTGGTATTTCATGCTCTCAAGAATCCCTTCACACCATTTAAATACTTTTGGTTCCATAAAATCAACTACATACTTCATTTGAGTATTGTTATCTAGGTGAGGAGCCTCACTTTCGACAACTCGAGTAATAATGAAAATGACGATTCTTAAGGAAATATCTCCAACATTTTTTTATTTTAATCTTCCCGCTACTTTTTCTAGTACCTACAATGTAGTGTTCTGAGATATACCTTTCAGTCTTCTCACCACCTCCTCTGAATCCAAAAAAAGAAACTCACTCTCCTTGTATTGAGAGCCCAATCAAGAAGTAAATATCTTCGATTTCCAAGGATAGATCATGAACTCCAACCTTGAAAACAATTTCATCAGGTTCCCACATCTACACTAGGAATTCCATTAAATGAACCTTGGCTCTCATTCCATGAACGTGGAATAAGTTTTCTAATCCTGACCTTTGGAGTGCCAACATGGTATTTGGATCATTGGCTACAATTTGATCTTCCATTTTATTCTCTCTTTCCCTCCATTCCAACATTTTTTCCAATGAAAAACTTGCAAATGACAATTAGAGAACTTATTTATTAACTGGAATCCATGATTTTCAAACCCCACAATGTAAAATTCAAAAACAAATTCATTTTTACATGTGTCACACCCAGTTTTTTACACACAGAGAGACATTGTCGCACTCCTCGATAAGGTATGAATGTGACACTCTTAAGTGTCTCAGTCCTCAATAAGGTATGAATTTGACACTCTTAAGTGTCTCAATCCTCAATATGGGGGCCGTACGACACTTGTGTGGCACATTTTAGGGCTTGGAAAAAGCCCAAAAAACATCTCAAAACTAGCTTGGAATGAAAAACTTGGACATCAAATTGAAAGAGAGAGAAGAATATATTACCTGGTGAAGATAGAATTCGAAATCGTTCACATATCTATCTGTAATCACTTCCTAAAGACTTAACCAAAATGGGGGTTCTTTCACTATTGAGAGGTAAAAACACAAATCGTAAAAACAAATTTACTCTTTTCGTCTATTTAACCTAGGATGGAATATTATTTTTATATTCTATTTCATTTTTTCTACTTTTATATAGTATCTCATTTGGTTGACATAATTTGAGAAGGAATGATTTTTTTTCCATTACAGGTCAAATTTTGATACATAAAGTTATGGTCAAGCATGTTTTTTTATAGTCTTTCAAAAATTTTAAACATTAGGGATTTTCTTTAAGATCTTTTCAAAACCTTATAAATATGAAAATATTATTGATAAAACTTGCTTCCTTTCGCACTCATTAAACAATTTGAAAGAGAATATATTCTGTATTAGTTTAACCCTTTTCTGGGCTGAGTATGATTAATTATGAAAAAGGAATACACTAGTCAATCATGGCTAGAAGAGTTCTCATAGCTATTATTTTATACTTTTTCGGACTTGGGGGAATAAATTTATGAAAACGTTTATACTATATTTTCGTTTAAGTGTTTTTTCAAACTCCCTAAACATGAAAAACCACCGAGTTTACTTTCTCTAGACTCGTAAAACGTACATTGAAAGACCCATATGGGACCGAACCACTCCTTTCTAGGGTTTGTTAAAAATACTCTGAAGGACTTATCCAAAGGATGAGCTTATAGTACAAGCATATTTTATCCTCCCCAAGATTGTGTAAAAATAAAAAGGTCCTCTCCATAAATGGTGGGGGGAAATTGGGAAGGGAGCTTGTATAAAATCTGTATTAATTTTTGGCAGACAGTCACTCTTGAACATGACACTATTTCACTCCTCATGTCATTTTGGGAAATCCACTTGTCTATTGTTGATCATACTCTTCTACAAATTTATATTTTGGTCGATGATCCTCTTTTTGAGTTAGTGCTACCAATATAGTTGTTGTTTCATCAATATTTTCAAGAGAAGTCCAATCAAACAATCCTACTCTCACATCAACCATTTATGTAGCCTTTAAGGCTTTTACAGTATCAACCATCTCTGATTCAATCCTAAATCACTCTATACTCTAATCTACTTCAAATATTTATACTTGTTTCACATTGTTGATTGGGGATACATCAAGGCCCTCCTGTGAGGAATCACTTCCTATAAAATTCAACACATTATCTAGGAAGTTGGTTTAGAAACTCTACAATACCTTGGGACTTGCATGCCTAATAGCAAGTTTCCTCACTTTCAATGAAAAGTTTTGATAATTGACCTTCGATCGAATTATTCTATGATTTCTAAAATTCAACTCATCTATTCACATTCAATATAATGAACTTGTGTACCTTAAGGGACATCATCATTATTAATGGTTCCTTTTGCATCTGTTAATGATTTTCATCATTGATCGGTAATAAGATGATTTCTACCATGTTTGAATTCGACACCTTTATTCACATGGCTAGTTTTGTGCTATGAAATGATGGGGATGAAGAACCTGGATTATATATGATAGATCCAAGTTACGATGGATTATTTTGAGTATGTACTATTGCATAGATCCATAGTGTATGTTAGTGGCTATGTTCAAATTTGAGTCTTTATGGCATATATCCACAATGTATCTTTTGTGGCTATGTTTAGATTTGAGACACAATGGCATAGATCCACAGTGCATCTTTGGTGGCCATGACCTATCATACTTAACATGGATCTTTGTATGTAATAAATTATGTTTTGATTCATTTTTATTCTGAGTATGGGAATTCCTACCTCAGTAATGATACTGTAATTCCTTGTTTGTTGTTGAAAGGTCTCCAACCGATGTGTTCTTTGTTTCAATACCCACAAGAAAAAGTATTTCGGCTATTGGTCCTTTATAGCTTCATACTTTGGGAAGAATTATGTTACAAATTATTTTATTGCAAATGATAATGTTCATCTACTTTCCATCATCCAAATCCTAAAGCCATGATCACTAAAGAAATACATTTCCTTGAAAGAAGCCATAATGTATTTAAAAAACACTTTTTTGTAAAAGTGTCGTATGTTGCACTACTGTAGCATGTGACACTCTTAATTCCATATGTTGCACCACAAAAACATGCAACAATGTCTCATGTTTTTAGTTTACAGGGTGAGACATTGTTTGAAAGAATGGAAAAAGAAGAAATCCTCAAAGTTTCTAGAAGAGAAGCTTTGGATATGAGGTGTCCTTTAATCATTTTGTATCTCACCCATACTCCTTATTTGGGGAGATCCTAACCTCATATCCTAACCTCCTATTCAATCTATAAAATGATACTTCTCTCATGAGAAAAGGTTAATAGTTGATGGTGAATAACTAATAGTGATAAATGGCTAATAGCTTTAGCTTCTCATTTGATATTAGAATATTTTTCATTGGAATTGAGTGATTATTATGTCAAAGTATTAAGTTTATGGTGATGGAACTCATGGAATCAATGCGGGTATTGGAGTAATTAACCTTGGAAAGAGCCTTAAAACACCAAGGCACCAGTTGTAACTCTTCAATTATTATTAATGCAGTAACATGTTTCCTTTCCTGTAAATATTGTTCACTATAAATTGTCTTTATTACATTTCTCCTTGGTCATTTGTATATATTTTTAAAAGTATTATTGTTTATTTCACTGGTTAGCTTGTTTTCTTATACAAGCTTCCATTCAAAAAACTCATAATCAAGATAGGAGCTACAATTAGCAAGGAAAAACATCGATAAAATGTATGAGTCCTTACGTATTAGTGTTTCAATTTCATGAATCCAAGGAAAGTAATATGTTATGTGTTGTTTGTTTATATCTTTGGGTTCCAAAGATAAGGAGTTTGATCTGTGTCTACATTGATTAATTTTCCCGATAAAAGGAGGTTCCCTAATTTGTTGGGGAATATTCTAAAGAGAGAATATTCTCATCTATGTAAGCACCCTCAACATTGGATTATCAACCTTATGAAAATAATTACCTAGGTGAGTGTGTAATATCTCCAATGACCCCCCTAAACACTACTAGGGTCTCAATGATGAATGGGTCCTGAAAATAAGGACATGTTAGGTTCCAATTGTAAAATGCATCTAAGAATGAAACACTGAAAAAATAGAGGAAAGAGGGAAAACATTATGGGGAAAATCCCCCCTCAAAGTACAATGCATAAAAAACAAAGAAGGAAGAAATGAAATTTCTAAGAAACCGTTTCCTTCAATCCAAGACAAACACATAGAACGTGGAACTTATGCTTAGTAAATGTCTTGGAGAACATTTCTATAGTCTGTTTTGTAGATGAACAATACTGCAAATTGATGATCATTTCATGTACCATCTCTCTGATGTAATGCATATGGATCTCGATGATTTTGGTCCATTGTCACTACACTAGGTCTCTATAAAACTTGAGAGTACTATGATTATCAAACCAAATGATAGTCGGATGGTGGAATCAGATGCCAATCTTAGTGAGAAATTTTTGAAATAGCTTCATTCCTAAATCATCTTGATTGATATCGAGACCAAAAAAATAGTGCAATGGACCCATGCCCATCATATATAACTTGTCATGCAAAATATCTTTGACCACAACAATCATTGAGGCCAAACTTCCTATGATTAGGATATCATCAACATATAGAACTAGGATCATCAAGGAATATGATTTTCTAAGCATGTAGATGTTTGAATCTGATTTTCATCTAAAAAATTTCCAAGAAATCAATTAGGAATCCATCTTTGCATACCATGCTCTAGGTTCCTGCTTGAGGCCATAGAGTGAATTTTTCAGTCAAAATTATAAGGATGAGTTATGTATGAACCCATTATGTTTCTCCATGTAAATACCCTCTAAGATATCCCTGTGAACAAATGCATTCTTCACATACATCTAGTGTTCTTCCCATCCCCACCCTACCCCCTAGATGCTACAATGGAAAGGAAAAATTGTATGGTGTCCATATTTGTTATGGGCAAAAATTTCTCATCATTGTTTATCCCATGGATATACTGAAAACATTTGGAAACTAGTCTTTCCTTGTACCTTCTCACCTGTCCATCTACTTCCTTCTTGGTCCTGTAGACCCATATGCATCTAAAAACATTCATCTTTGAAGGAAGAAAAACCAAATCCTAAGTCTGGTTCTTGAGGAGAGATTTGTACTCCTCCTACATAGTGGCTTCCCAAAAGGGATTCTCTACGGCCTATACATAGGTTTTCGGGTATGAAGCTAAAACCATATAACAATGTATGGGAATCACGAGTTTGGTATATGTGAGTGCATGAGGAGTATTCTCAAGATGGGACATCATCATCCTATGATATGCTATATCCCCCATAATGTCAATTACTACTTGTAGGGTGGTATGTGCCCACTTGGTCACCTATTTTGGATCACCATATTCATTCTCATCATCGACATGTGCATCATCTTCCAAATCATATTAAAAAATCATATTTGAACCATGCTCTGAATGAGTGGAATCATCATTGCTAATTTTGGTATAGGTGAAAGTACCAAGGTCTATACATGTGGCTCCAATGGTGCATGCAAGGGACTCTCCTCAAACTAAAAGATGTGCTCAATTATGAGCTTGTATGTAGAGGTATCAAGTAACTTATAACCATTCAAACCATTTGAATATCCCATGAATATGCATGTGGTTCTCTCTAGATCTAATTCTTTCTTGTTTTCAAAGCGTACATAGGCCCATGCACATGATCCAAATATTTGGAAGTGGGTGACTTCTAGTTTGTTTCCACTACATACCTCAAAGGGAGTTTGGTCCTAGATAGATCTATGAGGAGATTTGTTCCAAATATGGTTAGCAAAGTTAAGTGCCTCATCCCAAAGCTTGGACGGTAGAGATATTTCATGCAACATGCAAGTGGCCATCTCTTTAAGTGATATATTCCTTTTCTCAACTAATCCTTTATGATGCAGAATGGAAGGCATTGTGTGATACAATTGTATACCTACCTATGAAAAAAGATGTTGTACATCTCTATTCACATATTCTCCCCCATTTTTTGTGTGGAGGATTTTTATCTTTATCCCTGATTGAGTCTTTGCATGTCCTTTGAAGTCTTTTAGATTCTCAAAAACTTTAGACTTCTTCTTAAGAAAATACATTGAAGCATATTCTGAGAAATCATCAATAAATGTAATAAATTACCTCACTTTGTTGATGGATGGATGAGGAAAGGGTCCCATGAGATCACTCTGGATAAGATCCAAAGGAAAGGAGGTCCTCCATGCCTCTCCTTTCTCAAAATTCTCTTGAGGATGTTTTCCAAGAACAGATACTCAACTGTCAGAAAATGAGAGACACTTCCACACTAAACCTAGTATAAGAGAATACAAATTTGATGAAGAATGTAAATGAAAAATAAATCACACATTACACATATATTTTACCCTATAAACTGAAACTAGGAAAACCAACATTCGTTGAGCATTCTACTCTCTTGTTTTCTTATTCAATCTGAATAAAAGTTTACATGTCTAACCTTGGTCCACACCTAGGACACAATTGACATCATACCCTCATACCTATGCAAGAACAACCCTGTAGCCAATCTGGCTTACATCTGAATGACCAACAAGATACATATAAATATCTATATAAATATTGGCTATCATATGATTCATTCATTATCCTTTATGTCCTTACAACATGCCTCTTTATAGGATTTATAGTAGGAAAACCCCTAAAGAGTTGGCACCCAAAACAAATTAGATCCATGCATATCATTGGCTACAAATCCTGCAAATATCGGGATTCTGTTATAGTTGACTCCAAGTCATATTACCAGTTGACTACCAGTCAACCTTCATTCTGTCTTTAGTTGGTCACCACATGTCTTCCTGTCGACCTCATGTTGGTTGACTTCTTTGAATTGTTGTCAATGTATTTACCGTGTCGAACTACCTCTTCCTTTGAATTCTACTTTACCCGATCGACTAACCTCAACCTTTTACTTGCTATTGATCCATATCAACTTTTACGTTCACTGGAAATAATATAACATCCCAACATTCTCCCACTTTTTGTCTTTTTTGTTGAAAAAGGAGGTTCCTGAACTTTCATTCATATACCCAGGGAAGTAATTCCCATTGCCTCTCTCCACCAAGAGAACTTCACAACACTCACATACTTGGTCAACGATTCTACTATTTTTTCCAACGTGTATACTTTCTCCAATATCACCTTGTTACTTTCCACCGTGTCTCTTATGAAATGGTATTGTACAACAATGTTCTTCGTCTTCGAATGATAAGAAGGTTTATTTTCCAAAAATATTGCATTTTTACTATTGCAACTTATCTTCATAGCTCTTTTCTCAAACCCAATTCCTAAACACAACCTTTGCATCCATACCACTTATTTTCTTCCATGAGTGGCCTCCATGTATTCATATTATGTTGTTGAAAAGGCTACAACCACTTGTCTCTTACTCATCTAGCTTATTTCTCCACTGAACATCTTGAATAAATTTTCATTGGTCGACCTTTGTCTATCCAGATATCCATCCCAGTCAGCGTAAAAAAATCCATGTACATTTAGTTTACCAATGTCACCTCCAGGTTTTCCTTGGTAGCATATACCATATTCATCCATTCCAAAAAGATACATGAATAGTCTCTTGATAGCAGTCTAGTGCTCCTTTCCAGGTGTCGACATGTACCTGTTGAACACTCCCATTGCATGGGAAATGTATGGTCAAGTGAAGACCATCACATACATTATAATACCAAAAACACTTGCATAGGGAACATGTTCCATGTCCTCTATTTCTTCCTATGTCTTTGGAAATTGTTCAGTAGTAAGCCTTGCTCCCATAGGAATTGGCATCTTCACTGGTTTGAAATATTGCATGTTGAACCATTTCAGAATTGTTTCAATATACTTCGTCTGATTCAACCAGATATTTCTAGTGTCTCAATCTCTTTTAATATCCATTCCTACAATGAAGTTAGTTGCACCAAGATCCTTCATGTCGAACTTGGAGGATAGTTTCTTCTTCACCTCCTTTATTGCATCCATATTTTTTACAATGAGAAACATGTCATAGACATACAAATATACATATATGAAATTCCCACCTTCTTCCTTGGAATATATGCATTGATCAAATTTTCTTCTCACAAATCCCAAACTAAGGATGTATGTGTCTAACTTATGGTACCACATCCTTGGAGATTGATTTAGACTATAGAGGGATCTTTTCATTTTGCACACCAACTCTTTCTTTCCCTTTACTACAAATTCTTCAGGTTGTTTCATGTAGATTTATTCTTCCAAGTCCCCATGTAGGAACATTGTCTTGAAATCCATCTGTTATATATCCAGATCTAATGTTGCAACTAGATACATTAGTAATCTAATAGAATTTATTTTTGCAAGAGGGGAAACAATCTCACCGAAGTCAACTCCCTGGAATTAGCAATAACCTTTCACTACTAGTAGAGCCTTGAACTTCCTGATTTGTCCTATAGAATTCATGTTCTTCTCGAATACCGATTTCCTAATGAAGAGATTTATTCCAATAGGTAACTTGAATAAAACTCATGTCTCATTCTTATACAAGGATTCCATCTCTTCAACCATGGAATCCTTCTAGAGTTTCCCCTTTGTTGATTCAACTTCCTCACCGATCGAATTAGTCTCATCATCGATGGTAGTTAACAAAAATATGAAACGAAGTTCGGGTGGACTATACCTTTCGACGAGTTTTCTTACTCTTTCTGACCTCCTTACCACGAGATTATTTTTTTCCACCTCTTCCTCAAATTCAGTCGACTCATCTGAATTATCTTCTCCATTCCTCAGTTCAAACCACATCCTCTTAGGATTATTATTGGTCTGAACAACTTCCTCAATCTTTAACTTACCTCTGACTTCTCTGAAGACCACATCTCGAATGTACATTTTTCTCCTTGATGCAAGATCCTAGAGCTTATATCATTTCATTCCTTCTTTGTACCGAATGAAAATACATTTGAATTCCTTATTTTCCATATTTCTCCTCTTTTCTTTGGGAACATGCACAAATTCATCATATCCAAATACCTTTAGATTTGAAACCGAAGGATTCTTACCCGACCACACCTCACGTGGAGTCATGTTGACTAGTGTCAACGAAGGAGACATATTCACCAGATATCTTGTTGTGTCGACTGCCTATACCTTGAATTTGTGTGCAAGACCAACACAACTGAGCATGCTCCTTTCCTTATCCATCAATGTCCTATTCATTCTCTCAGAAACTCCATTTTTTTGTGGGGTATATGGTGTGGTATTTTGGTGTTCTATGCCACATTTCTTACAAAATTGATCAAATTCTTTTCCATAGAATTCACCACTATTATCATTTTTTAGCACCTTAATATTCTTATCTTTTTGGTTTTCTACAAGAGATTTAAAATCTTTAAATTTGTCGAAAACCTCTAATTTCTTCCTTAGGAAATATGTCCATGTATTCCTGGAAAAATAATCTATGAAGGAGACATAATAATGGTATCCACCAAGTGACGACACTGAAATTGGGACAAACACATCACTATGAATCAATTCTACAATCCCATTTTCCCTTGTCGCTCCATATGGAAACCTCACCCAACTTTGTTTTCCATATATGAAATGTTTCCAAAAGTTGACTTCTAAACCACATTCAGGAAAACCTTCAATGATACCTTTTTTGTGCATACACTACTACATATTAAAAAATTTGTGACGACTACTTGCGACGAAAGTACCCTTTCGTTGTAAAATTCAAAAGAAAGAGTTCAATTTTTAAATTTTATTATAAATCTATCCCGTATTCATCATTCTATCGATGAATCCATAAGTTTCTCTATATTGCGACGAAAGTGAATATAGTGGACTATCTTTTCTCTGGCAATGAACTTATGCATTCATCGCAAGAGCGACAATAACCATTGACCACTACACTATTTGATAAATTCAATATTGACCGTTATACTTTTTGACAAAGTCAACATTGATTTGGTCAAATTTCCTCACAAGAGCGATGATAACCATTGACTGTTACACTATTTGATAAATTCAACATTGACCATTATACTCTTTGACAAAGTCAACATTGATTTGGTCAATGTTCGTCGCTATTGTGACAAAAAAAATATCTATAAATATTTTACAAATTAGAGATGTTGCGACAATCTTGCTATAACAATGATGATTCAAAAGGGGTATTTTTGTGTGGAAGAATGTCGCATAATATGAGAGGTGGGAAAAAAATAATGTGGGTGAAAAGTGTGATGGTAGATGTTATTTCCCTTGTAAAAAATGTTGCCTCATTCATCCCGTAATAATTTTAATAGCAACAAAACATTGTAGGAAATATGGGCACATTGATGGAAGATCAAATGAATATCATCCCATGGTAATTAACTATATATTCATTATCTGTTTTTATATTTTCAATTTTATATAAAATTATATATATGTATATATATTGTTTGAATGTTTGTTATAGTACACACTAATTTTGCATGATTGTTTTTAATTATAACCTCTAAATTTCCGCAAAATATTGCACCAATTAGTAGTAGAAATGATGTTGTAGAATTTTAGGAACATGATCAAGCAAATGAGGATCTCATGGAAGAAGATGATGGGGAAAGTCAAGTTAATGATCCCATGGAAGAAGATGATGGGATAAATCAAATGATCCAATATTTGTTTTCTCGGTCAGATGAGGATGGGGACAGTGATGGTATTTATGATAAACCTCTACTAGAAAAGGAAAATAAACTACTTTATGAAGGATCAAGAGAAAATATTATCTCCGCTACAATGCTTCTAGTGAACTTAAAGGATATGAATAATTTGTCAAACACTTGTATGACAAAGATCCTAAGGTATGTAATATGTTTCATCTCATATTATACATAAATGTTGACTTTTTTCGACTTTTTTTTAGTGTTAATTAATGTGTAAAACAATAATGCAATTTTTACAATTAATATTCTTTACATTAACTAGTTATTTGTTATGTTGTAGATTGTTAGGTGAATTTTTGTTACCATCGTCAAATATTTTACCTTGAACATATTGATATTTGAATGCCATTATGAAAGACATTGGAATGGATTATCAAACTATTGATGCATGTCCTAATGATCATATTATATATTATGGACAACATGCTTCGAAAACATAATGCCCACGATGTCTTATCAGTAGATATCGAACCGATCAAGTAACAAAAATGGTGCCTCGAAAGGTTCTTCGTCATATTCCCATAATTCCATGTTTGAAGTGATTGTTCAGGTGTGAAATCATAGAAAAATTTATGGATTACCATGCACGTAACATAAGTGGATATGGTGTTCTTTGAATGCTTGTCGATGATTATGTTTTTAGGAAAATTGAGGAAAAATGGGCAGATTTCAAAGATGAACTTCGTAATGTTAGGATTTCATTGGCAACTGATGGTGTTAATGAATTCAGAGAGATTAGGTATATTTACTCAGTGTGGCCTATTTTTGTTATCAACAATAAAATTCCTCCTTGGATGGCAATAAAGAGGGAGCACATAATGTTGACAATGATTGTTCTAGGTATTTTTTTACATTAATTTTTTGAATCTAACATTTTCATTTGTTTCATTTTTTTCATAATGTCTTTTGTTTATTTATTTACTTATATAAACATATCGTGGTTATAGTAATTATGTGTAATTTCAAACAATTAGTTAAGTACCAGATTAAATATATGAGTGTATATATCGAGCCTCTTATCGACGAGCTACTAAATTTATGGGTTGGGATCACTATGTATGACATCTGTAAACCAATCGGGGAGAATAAATTTAAATTCCGTGGAATAATTTTATGGACAATTCATGATTCCTTAGGACTAATACATTTTTGTGGTATATAACATTCTATTTCTCTTTAATACTATATAATGTTTTAAAAATATCATGTTGCATGTTTAATTTTTAAACAATCTCATCGTGTAATTGACATTAATCCATTTGTTCCAAGTCTTCAAACAAAGGGTAAAGTTGCATGTCCATTTTGTGGTCCTAAGTTGAACTATCATCATTCAAAAAGTTTAGGAAAGGTGGTGTTTGATGAGTATAGGCACCTCCTCCCTAAGAACTATAGGTATCGTACTACTGAAAAACATCTTTTCAATGGGAAAGAAGAGACTGGTTTAAAACCACGAAGAATGAGACCTCACCTATGGAGGTTGGAATATAATAGAAATCGTCAAGGTATGCAATTTATTTATGTATCATATATCATGTAATGTTTTGAATGTTTATTTTAATCATTGAATTTATTTTACCGTATTTGATAATTATTTTTGTGATTTATTTTATGCTTCATGAAGGATGCCATCATGAAGGTATTAATAATGGTCTTCCACGAGGAATGAAATGTTATCCCACTGAATTCACAGGGTTTCCCTACTATGAGGAGCTAAAAATATATCATTTTTTCAATACAATGCATATCGGGAAGAATGTGACAGAAATGTTATGGAGAATCATAGATGGTAGGAGGGATAAAGAAAAAATTGTCAAAATTTGTATTGACATTCAGGAAGCCAATCATGCAATGCGAAGTGTGATCTGATCAAATAGAGATGGAATGGAATAAAATAACCTTACATGGTTATTAACAGAGGAACAAAGAAATGATGTAAAACAGGTCATTCAAAGAATTAAATTTCCCACAGGTTTTTCTTCAAACATAAATAATGTCTTAACGAAGAAAGGTGAATTTGGTGGGGTAAAAACACATGATTGGAATACCTTCATTAAGGTAATAATTTTGGTATACATATTTATATATATTGGCCTTATACATCTTTCATTTTTTTATTTTTTTTATCTACTTTGGTTGAAACAAATAACGATTCATTTTTTTTTTTACAGTATGTTCTACTGCTATCTCTCCCAAACGACTTTGACAACAACGTCAAACAAGTTATATATGATCTTGGAAAATACATGAGGTAAGTAGTTGTGAATTATGAAAAATTTTGTTTCAATTTGATTTTGTACTTAATAACATGTGTTTTACTTGTAATGTAATATATTATATTATATTATGTTGAAACATGTTATTTTCTTGTGTCATAATCTCATGTAGATGGTTATCATTGAAATAAATCCATGAAGATGATATAAAGTATTGGAAGAGATAAATTCCTCTCCTACTGTGTGAAATGAAAAATTATATACCTCCAACATTTTTCAATGCACAAGAACACTACCTCATACACCAAGTTGAGGAGATTGAAATTTGTGGACATGTTCACACAAGGTCAATGTGGATGGTGGAGAGGCACTTGAAATCATTGAAGGCATTGGTTAGACAAAGAGCATGTCATGAGGGTTCTATGGTGGAGGGATATATGGTATATCAACCCATGTTGTATATTAGACAATATCTTCCTAAATTAGCAGTGCCAACTATGAATGGAGTGGATCACATTTGGTATGTAAACTCCATAAAAGAATTTGAAGATCAGGAGCACCTGTTGGGGAAAGGTAGAATGAAAAACTTGAGAGGTAATATATTAATAATTGTGGAGATTTATATTAATAATACATAAAAGGTTTCATTTTTTGTGTATATGATCATACTCATTAATATATTAATATATGTTATTTCATAAATTATTAGTATTTATAACCTACATGGACATTATAACTAATATTTAATACTGGTGAATTATAATTTTTTGATTTAGTTGCTCAAGAGTGGGATGCACTGCATTTATACATTGCAAACAATATCAACTGGATGAATGTATGGATTGAAAGATGTAAACAACATAATGGAGGTAGGCTATCATGGCAATGACTGTCTGAATTGGTTAGAGAAGGTCTTCATAATGGAGATGCAATGTTACGCAAAGGGAAATTGACTTAGCATATGGTTTGAAAGATGGACAAGAAAGAAAATTCACCCATTTTATTCAATTATTTTATGTTATATTAATGTGACTACATGCGTACTGTATTTTTCATATACTTTCCAAGTTATATAAATATATATGTTAATTTATTAATTGACAATGCATCTTTTACATATCTGGCATATTGCAGTTGAAACACCACAAGGCTATGTGGTGCAATGGTCATAAATTTTGCATTGAATAGTTGGATGAAACCAGGAAAACTTTTGATAGTGGGATAACTCCAGTATTCCAAGTAACTAATGTTTCATCTAGGAGTGACATACATCCCCGAGAATCTAAAAATAGATACTATGGGTATTTAAACGATATACTTGAGTGTTACTTTAATTCCATCAAATTAGTTTTGTTAGATGTCAAATGGTATAGGTTACGAATGCATGAACGCGATGAGGAAAGAACTATTATTCAACATGCCAATGATTAAAACAACGATGTTTGAAAGAGGACATGATCGCTATGTTTTTCCAAGCCAATGTGAATAGGTCTTTTACTCAAATGTTCCAGGTGAGAGGGATTGGTCATTTTTTGTTAGATATGATCCAAGAGGAAGGCCAATTAAGTATACTCATTTACAGGAAGAAGGTGATATTGAAGATCAAGAGGATGATTCACTAGATCATACAGAGCCATAAGATCATGTAGGGTTGATAGATGAAGAAGACAAAGAAGATCATGATCCAGGTGTAGGAGACAATATTTCAATTCTTGATGATGATGTCGATGAAAATATGCTCGAAAATGACATTGATGATGATGATGATATCATCAATCCTTTCAACACCATTTATGATCTGGATGATGATACATATGTCGATTTCGATGAAGAAGATAAACATATAGAATAAGGATGATTACACAGATGTTGAGTTGAATTAGATACGTGACTACATATTTTAATTTGTATGAATTATTCTCTTAAAATAATTTACTTATAATGTCATGGGTTAATTACATGTTTTTAAGTTTTATGTGACATTTTTATATCTTATGTTGCATGTTTTTTAATTATTATGTGAAACCTGAAAATAGTTGCCAATATAATAAAGTACGTGGTAAACTAAAAATATCATTTACAAACACATAATTTCATTTACCTTCATTAATTTTTGTTTTTTTAGTTTCTATGCATGAATCTTACTAGGACGTTGCTTTCAATTATTTTCTATTTTATAGATTAGGTATTGGGGATCAATTGAGAGTGATGTGAGGTGGAGGGGAGGGGCCATATGAGTTTCCACCTTCATGTTGTTGGCCTTGTTCAGTAGAGGATAAATTATTCTTGAAACCAAGAGAATCTCTTTCATTTTTATACCATCATGATCGTAGATGTCATCAATATTGTTGTCATAGTATTGCATCAATGAAGTTTCGATGAACGTGTTTGTCATTTCTATAGAATTTTCATTGAAACTGTTTGAAAACATGGGAATTTCGCCCATGAGTTATGTGGCAAGAAGAAAATGTATTTCCAAACTCAAATATGACTCACACTTCACCCCCTCTAATATATATCCTATCTTGGCCTCGTTTCATTTGAACTTTTTGTTGTGATGAAAAATCCATATTTTTTTTGTATGCACTGAAATTTGAAATGGATATACTATTCACATGTCTTAACGATATGGGAGGGTTTTTGGACTCAAATTTGACTCACACACCCACTTGTTTCCATCATCAATTCATCAAGTAAACCATAAACCCTATTTTTCATATGTTCTAGTAGATATGTTATTGATTCCTATTTTCATATTTTTATTTGACTCAAGGTACTAGCTTGCAAATTATCAAATTTTAATTTCAATTTGATAAACCAAATATGAAATGAATCCTAATTAAAATCATCAAGTGATGGAATTTTTAATTTAAGTGTAGTTCCATGTAGTTATCTTTTAAAACATAGACAGAGTAGTCTCTATAGAAGTGGAGCAATATGATATTGGATTCTCTTCTAAGATGATGTTGATATTTTTAACCTTCAATAACTATTGATATATATGGTGGTATGAAAAGAAGTAGAATAGGTAGAGGATAAAATAAAGGATAATTTAGTACCGATCACTTATTCAAACATTTTCATCGGCAAGAGAGACAAAGAAGGGAATTCATCGACAAGAGACAAGGAAAGGATATCGTCGTAAGAGCGATGAATGTAAATAATCTTGTGACGAATTAACTATACTATCGACACAAAAAGTTCGTCGATAGTATATCTAATTCGTTGCAAGAATATTTAAATGGGATAAACAAAGGAAATGGATGAGGTGGTTCCAAGTATAGCTAATTCATTGCAATTATCTTCAAATGTACACATGGGATAAACAAAGGAAATGGATGTGGTGGTTCCATCTAACAGAATATTGGTATGATATTATGTATTACTCTACCTCAAAAATTGCCCAATTTAAAGTGATATATGGTTATAAACCCCCATCACCGAAGAGACAGGTCACTAAAAATGCAAGTATAAACTATTATTAATCTCTTTTAAAAGAAAATTGACTACCATAGGTTAAATCTCTCTCTTTCTTGTGGATAAATACATAGTTAAAATAAGCTACCTTAATTCCATCAATGCTGCAATAAGGTTTAGATATGAATGAGATGATATGATTTTCGCCTCATGAATGAGAAATATACCTAGAATGATGAATAAATGTCATAATCATCGTATGACCTATGAATGGGGCCAACGTTGAAATATTTTCAAACTGTTTCTGTATGCACTGAAATTTTACATGGATAGACTATTCACATGCCTTAACGACATGGGAGGTTTTATGGACTCAAATTTGACTCACACACCCACTTGTTTCCATCGTCAATTCATCATGTAAACCATAAACCCTATTTTTATTTCAAAGTACACAAATTGGTTGACCCAAGTTTTATGTTTGGATCATCCTTTCTTCATTTTTCTTTCAAGCTCTACATTAATGTATGTGTGTCATAGTTGTGATGAAAAATCCCTCTTTTTCGTTGATTTCTTAATCGAAACCATAAAAATATTCCTTTGCAGTACTATATGCGGGGACATGTGTACTTTCGAACTGAACATAAATTGTACTAGGAAAAGACATGGGCAATAATGACCTGTGAATGGGGCCAACGTTGAAATTTTTTCAAACTGTTTTTGTATGCACTGAAATTTAACATGGATAGACTATTTGCATGAATTATATATATGGGAGGTTTTATTGACTAAAATTTGACTCACACACCAACTTTTTTCCATCATCAATTCATCATGTAATACATAAACCATAAACCATATTTTTCTTTCAAAGTACACAAATTGGTTGACCCAAGTTTTAAGTTTGCATCTACCTTTCTTCATTTTTCTTTCAGGTTCTACATTAATGTATATACAATGTATGTGTGTCATATTTGTGATGAAAAAACCATATTTTTAATTTATTGATTAATCAAAACCATAAAAATATTCACTTGCAGTACTATATAAGGGGATATGTGTACTGTCGAACCGAACATAAATTGTACTAGGACTAGACATGGGCAACAATGACCTGTGAATGGGGCTAACGTTGAAATGTTTTCAAACTATTTATGTATGCACTGAAATTTGACATGGATAGACTATTCACATGCCTTAATGATATGGGGGGGTTAATGGACTCAAGGTTAACTCACACACCCACTTTTTTCCAACATCAATTCATCATGTAAACCATAAACCCTATTTTTCTTTCAAAGTACAGAAATTGGTTGACACAAGTTTTAAGTTTGCATCATCCTTTATTCATTTTTATTTAAGGTTCTACATTAATGTATGTAGAATGTATGTCTGTCATAGTTGTGATGAAAAATTCCTCTTTTCCATTGATTTCTTAATCAACACCATAAAAATACTCCCTTGTAGTAATAGATGTGGGGATGTGTGTATTGTTGAACGAATTTTAAAAGGAACAAGGAATAGAAATTGTACTAGGAATATTTATACATGGGAAACAGTGATCCAGTTTGATATCAGTGGCCACCCACCTTTTCCAACTAGCTCAAAATAGTTTTCTGGCAATTTTGGTAATTTACTATTTTTAGCAGTTTTTAACTTCCAGGGCCATTTTGAGGCCCTAAACAACGTTTTTTGGGAAAAAAGGGAGAAATATGAAATTTTCTTTGTCATTCCCTCCAAAATGAATCTCCTCAAATATACCTTTCCAACGGGCTATCATGCGCCTAAAACGGAGATCGTATGCAAAAGTTACGACCCCGGGAAGTTGATGTACTAACTTATCCAAACGGGGCCCACATGAATTTTGGCGCTAAATCTCCTAAGGGTAGGTTTTTGGATGTCTATGGTTTTTGGAATTCCTGTTTATTGTAAAAAGGCCTTCAGAGCCTCATTTTAATCATCTTATTGTGAATGCGAGTAGCCGTCACATCTCTTCTCAGAGATAAGCTTCCACCATTCTAGTGAGTCTTTCACTCTATATTTTTACAGTCTTTGTACATTTATTTCATTAATAGAAATTGTGTATTACTGTATCTCTATGTTTATGGTTTCATATTTGATACATTGATGTTATATTATTGGATATTCGCGATATCTCTGTGCATTTATTTATTATATCTCTACTCTCATTCCATGCCGAAAATAATCTGGATCAGTGGTATCAGAGCAGGCTTCTCTTGATCATTTTTTTCAGTGCATGTCCCCGACGAGGTCCAAGTATAGAAAGTTGGGTCTCGATATTGTCTCTCTTGAATACAATTGCTCTCGCACGCCCAAGAAACCCTCCATGTTGGAAGATAATAAAAACGACAGACAAGACGATCCTATAAATATGTTGCTTGAGAAAGCTCTCACACGACGGAGGGACGAAATGATGGAGAATTTTTCCCACGTCCTTCAATGCCTGCCGATAGAAACAGGTGCATATTCATCAAACAACCACTTTGGAATAACCTCTCCTTTCAAGGTAGAAGTTAATTTTGATATTCCCGTATTTGAAGGTCAGATAGATGCAGATGCCCTAGACAAATGGTTAAATCTATTAGAAGGTTATTTCTCTGTTCATAATTTTTTCGACAGGTAAAGGATCACCTTCGCACTCCTTAAATATCTCCCCCATGTCATGTTGCATGAAATTGCAAGTAGTCAATGCTCCTCGGTGTATCGTGACAAGGGACTAATCGCCTCTCGTGGATCCTTGAAATCTAGCGATGGTGAGTTTACCAATCACCTACAGGTTTTGGTCTAATGATAGTCGTACTACTGAAAAATGGTATCACAGCTATAGGTCACAAGTTTGATACACACTGTACTCGTGCTGAGGGGGATATTGTTGCATGAAATTGCAAGTAGTCAACGCTCCCTGGTGTATTGGGACAATGGACTAATTGCCTCTTGTGGATCCTTGAAATTTGGCGGTGGTGAGTTTATCGATCACCTGCGGGTTTTAGTCTGTTGCACGAAATTGCAAGTAGTCAATGCTCCCCGGTGTATCGTGACAATGGACTAATCGCCTCTCATGGATCCTTGAAATCTGGCGGTGGTGAGTTTACCAATCACCTGCAGGTTTTGGTCTAACGACAGTTGTACTACCGAAAAATGGTATCAGAGCTAGAGGTCATGAGTTCAATACACACTCTTCTCATGCTGAGGGGGATATTGTTGCAAGAAATTGCAAGTATTCAAAACTCCCCAGTGTATCATGACAAGGGACTAATCACCTGTCGTGGATCCTTGAAATTTGGCAGTGTTGAGTTTACCAATCACCCACGGGTTTTGGTCTAACAATAGTCGTACTACTGATAATGACAATAAGGAGATCTTGACCGTTGATCCAAGATGGATATGCATCGTTGGATCATGGAATTTGGGTGAAATGCACTAGGAGAAAATGAGAACTTGAGAATTGAAACTCCCAGAGCCTGGACCTTGAAATCGATCTCATTCGTTGGTCTGGAGGGACACATATCATCTGATCACTGAGACCAAGGATTGTGTGTGGAAAAAGGAAATAAGGTAGAGTCATCGATTGAAGAAGACATATGTCACCAGATATTCCATTCTGGAAGATATCCACTCAGCAGCAACAGGGTTTGAGAGTTGAAACTCCCAAAGCCCGGATCACGAGGGAAACCTCAGTTGTTGATGGAGGAAGGAGAGATCTGGTCCGTAGAATTGAGAGGATAGATCTGAAATGTATGTTCAAGAGCACCATCAAGATCATGAGATCGAATATCATGCTCTATTGCGGGGCCATAACATTCCCAGGCCTTAACTTTTCATGCGCGAGCTGCAAATTGAAACCATGGTTTTGGAGAAAGGATGCATGGAGGCTCATGGTGAATTGCGGGGTGAAAATAAGTTTGGTATAAACCACCTTTGGACACTCCCACAATCACCTGGTTACATGAAGCTCATATCCCAAGGTCATATCATGAAATTGAGCCAGCTCTCACTAGACAAAAATCGGGAAGCACCTTTTGAATAAGCACTTAGTAATCATTGGTGGTCACACAAAGGAAGGGGATAGAAGACAAAGAATCCATAGTTGAATGGTTGTAATTGAAAGAGAATATGAAGAGTCTCAACAACCAGATAAGCTAAGTAATCTCATCATATCGACCACTGATGATGAACTCACAGGAAACAGAACCACCAGAGAAGATGAAGAGTTTCCATGATGATCAGAAGATGACTCGACGTGAGAAATGTAGGCAGAATAGAGAAGTGAAGTGATTATGTTGTTGAACTATGAAGGAGTAAGGAAGAGATGTAGTGAACAACCTGTAGGGTAGAACAGTGATGATGTGAAGAGCATGCATAGGTATTGCGCATGAAGCATGCAGAAGATGCACAGAGAGTATAAAAAAAAAATGCAGAATAGAGAAGAAGAGGAGACTGATGTTGAGTATGATTCATGTGGGTATAAGCATGCAGTGTGCATGATATGAAGTGTAGAAGATGAAAGAAATATAAACACATATCTTAGAGAAGAACAGAAAGTGCAGTAGGCACAAGGAGAGAGACACTAATGCAGGTAGAGAAGAGCAGTGTAGCAATACAATGATGAGACTGGTAATCCATAGATAAATGTTGTATCACTATGATAAAGTTATAAAAGGAAACGATTTATATTTCAAGGTGGTTGGGAGGTGCTAGGGAGGATTGGTGTCCTCAAAGTTTCAAGTGGGTTCTCGAACACATGGATTTGTAGCTTCCATCTGGTTGCAACCAGAAAAACCAAGGTGACAGGGTGGTGCAAGGGAGAACTATTGTTCTTTATTATATAGTTCAGTGCCTGTGTGACTGGAAGTTGGTGTTTCCATCCAGTTGGTGCTGGAACACTTAGGGAGTTGGTTCTTCCTTCGAGTGGGTGCTAGAGAAACTAGGGAGGTGGTGCTTCCTTATAGTGGGTGCTAGAGAAACCAAAGAGTTGGTGCTCTCAGCAAGTTGCAACTTGCAAAATAGAGGTGGTAGCCTCACAATGAGTTGGTGCTCATCAGAATGATAATGTATAGAAAATAAAGATTACTTATCATATCAAGAAGAAGATTTTTTTACCCTTTATTGGTTTCCTCAGAAAATATATGTCTCTATATATTTCATGTGTGTGATTGATTTTGAATGTTCTATTGCTTACCTCCCTACATTATTGTGATTGTCATTGAGTGCTCTGTAAAGAGTTTAAAATAAGCATAATTGTTTAAGCACGGTAACAATTGATGCACCCCCCCTATCAGTTGTCCAACAATTGGTATCAGAGTGAGTTCCCTTTATTTAAGGGTAGATCCTAGAGCTTAAACATGACTAGCCATGGAGGAACTTCAACTAATAAGGCCCCACTGTTCAATGGAACAAACTTTGGCTTCTGGAAAGTTAGGATGAGAACCTACATAATGGATTTAGGTGCAAATGTCTGGGATGTGGTAGAGATAGGTTATGTAAAGCTGGTTGTATTATCTTCCAAGGATGACAAGCTATAATTCAGCTTCAATGCTAAGGCTATGAATTCTATTCTGAGTGGGCTTGGAGAAGCAAAATTTGTAAAAGTTATGCACTTAGAAACTACCAAAGCAATGTGGGAAAAACTCATTAGCTTCTATGAAGGTAATGAGAAGGTAAAGGATGCCAAGCTTCAAACCTACACATTACAGTTTGAACAACTAAATATGAATGAGGATGAGACAGTTAATAAATTTTTCTTAAGAGTTGAGGAGCTTGTGAATGCCATGAAAGGACTTGGTGAGAAGATTGAAGACATATTACTAGTTCATAAGATCTTAAGATCTCTGTCTGATATATTCAATCCAAAAGTTTCTGCAATAGAAGAAATGAATGATATTAAGACTCTGTCTATTGATCAACTCCTAGGAACTCTAACTTCTTATGAAATGAGGATTAGTAAAGATAAATATACCACTAGAGAAGCATCATTTAAAGAAGACAAGAATGAGGATTCTGACGCTAATGAAATTGAAGCAAACTTTGTGACCAGACTAAAGAAAGGATAAGGCAAGTTTCCCTTCAAATGTTTTAACTATGGAAAGATAGGTCACAAGCAGAAGGACCAGAACTCCGAAGGAGAAGAGAAGTACAAACCCAAGAGATTTGATAAAAATAAAATTTTATGTGTAAACAATGATGACTCTTCAGAAGACATAGATAGTGACTCTTCCTATGAAGATAAGTTAAATGATTTCATGCGTATGGCCAAAGAGTATTATGATAATAAAATCACATGAAGTGATGATAATGATGAAGAAGATGTGGTTGAATTGGAAGGAGAGATGATCAATGCTTTGGAAGAGATTGACAGACGCAGACTTAAGAAAAGAAAGAAAAAACAATTGTTGATACAGTTCAAGAAAGGTAGTAAAAAACCTGATGAAGACTTTTCCCTGCTAAAAGTGGAATTAGAAGAGGTAAAGAAAATATAAGACATTCTGAAACAATATTTATCAAAAAAGAATGCAAGATGTGAAGCTCTGGTTTGGGTTATGAAGTGGGATCAACTAGTGGTCATCCAAGCAACAAATAAAACATCAAGTTTGTCAAATCTACAACCAATGACAACAACAAACCTGCAAAAACAAAGCAAGCTAATCAGTCGCCCAGGAGGAGTAAAGAAAAAGGTGCCATAACTAAATCTGTAGAACAAAGAAATAATACACCCTCTGCTCAAGGAAATCATCAGTATGGAAGAAATCGACTTGCTCAAAGAAGACAACCATTTTCCAAGTACAAATATTTTTTCTATGGATATTGTTTCTACTATTCTAACTTTGGCCACAAATATGTAAATTGTTCCTTAATATTTAGACATGAGAAATCAAGACACCCAAGGAATAAATATATGCCACAATAGAGAATGAGATATCCAAGTAACAAACAACCACAGATTGCAAATTGTCAAATCAAGTTTAGAGACATGCAACTGAGGAGGTCAAGAAATAATAATAGTCAATGAGTAGACAATGCTTCAACAATCACTTTGACCCATTGAACAATGAGCTTGAATGTTATAACTATCATAACTTTAGCCACAAAGCTGCAAACTCCCATATGAAGAATTACAAAGCAGATCCAAGGATAACACTCTTAGCTATAAAGGCCAGCACATGGAAAAAGAAACATAGTGAAAAATGTGGTCTAATACTTTCAACTCAAAAATGAAAGGACTCCTAGAATATAGACAGTGAATGTTCCAGGAACATGACTAGAGACAAGTATAAGCTTCTTCCTATAAGTAAAAGAAAAATAGGAAATGTGATCTTTGAAAATGATGAACCAGGTAAAATCAAGGGTAAAGGGATGGTGAGTTTGAGTAATGGCAAAGGAAATTCTCAAGATGTTTTGCTTGTAGATAGTCTGAAACATGATTTTCTCAGTACAAGTCAAATGTGTGACAGAGGCTGTGAAGAGGTGTTCACGTCCAAAGATTGTAAGGTGAAAAATGTAAACTCAAGACAAGTGGTGGGTAACGGTAGAAGGAAAAATAATGATGTTGATATTGAATCCTCCCATGCAAGAAAAGAAGAAGTAGATGAAGATTCATTTCATAAGATGGAACAAGAAGTTGTGAAGGTTGAGAAGTCAAAAACCCAAATCAAGTTCTTGAACAACTCCATGACCTTGGATGAGATCTTGGATAGTCAGAGATCACCAAATAACAAATCCAGTCTTGGATACAACAAGGAAGAAATCAATACTCCTTAGAAGTATAACATAGGTCCTTCATTTGTAAAAATGGAATGAAGGTATGAGAGTGTTTGTAATGTTTTTTATTGTAATGAATATGGTCATAAAAACCTTGGATTGTAGGCATCATGGAAGAAAAATGAAGTTACTTTAATAGAAGATCAGAGAAGCATGACAGGGGGAGTCATTCAGTTATGACGAGAAAAGGTTGATGAAGGTGTCCTAGTGAAAGAGGTGATCAATATTGAGTCTGCTACAGAGGACACAACTAAAGATGAAGATGAATAGGTCCAAGAATCAAAAGGAGAAGACTATGGGTTAGATACAAATAAGATAATCCATCCTGTTAGGGGGAGTATGTATTGGTTGAATATCTAATACCTCTGACAAGTACTGTAATAGCTCAGGGGGAGCATGTTTTCTTTGACAATGATGTCAAAGGGGGAGAAAAAGAGTGGTCTGAATGCTATAGTTGGAGGTCCAAACAGATTAGCGCAATCGTTCAGGGTTTCTATCAATGCCAAAGGGGGATATTGTTGGCATGTTTACAGGCAGAGTGTGCTTGTCATTGATGGAAAAAACAACAACAATGATGGCATGCCTAAAGGAAAGAACAACGAAAATGATGGCATGTCTATAGGAAAGAACAACAACAAAGATGGCATGTTTATAGGTAGAGTGTGATTTTCAATGATGGAAATATTAGAGTGTGCATCGATGGTGAAATAGGAACATCGTAAGCTCAGGTGAAGAAGAAAACAATATGCAGAGATCAAATCTCAAAAGAGATAGCGTTATGAGATGCATAGAAGAGATCCCATACATTAAGGCTCGCAGAAGGATCAAAGGTCATGGAATTTGATACTTAGAGATTTGAGAAAGCCAAATATCAGAAGGAGGAGTGACAGTGGTCGTTGGATCACCAATCATGAATACCTGATTTCAATTAGATTGGAGTCTAGTGACCAGAGGAAGTACAGAGGAGAAGTACAGATATGATCAGCTAGATCTGAGTGTCAATTACCAACATCCATCAGATCCAATATAACTGCAAAGAGGATAAGGCAGAGAGCCATCCTCCAACTCCATGAAATGTGAAATCATGATAGAATCTGAACCGTTGGATCCAGAGGACACGTGGCAAGAGATTATCATTTATCTGACTAGTGAAATAGATAATTCAAACATAAGAGTTGTAGGAACTCATGAAATGTGAACTGTTGATAAGATCTGGACCCTTGGATCATAGAGGGATGTGGGTCGTTGATCTAGAGTATTTTGGATATCGGTAGTTGGAAGAGTCAGGTTTGGTTCACCTTCAAACACCTGACACGTGAAGTCGCGATTTGATCAAAGCCATTGATTAAAAGGAGAACGAGGACTATTGATTTGAGAAGGAAATGTGGCACAACATGTCATCAAACCATGTCAGTAGACCACGTCAATAAGGATAGGTGGTATACTACGTCAGAAAGGACACATGGCGTAATCAGACAGTGACAAGTGTAAAGTCAATTCGACATTTTAGGTATGCGGAAATCACAAATCTGACTAACACGTGGTAGTTTCTTGGCTCATGACACGTCATCGAGTGTTGCAAGAGGTACGTCACTCCAAGAGTTTTTCTTTGGGATTTTTACCACCGGTACTCACCCAAATACCCAAAGTCCCGAAGGCCGAAGTCCTAGAGTGGAGGATAGCCATTGGATTAAAGAGAACACATGTTAGTGGATTGTCAACTCTGGGAAAAAGCAAAGTAAGGATGAACGATATTTTGAGAATTGAAATCTCCAAAGTCTAGAGACACGAAGGAGATATCGACCATTGATCCAAGAGGGACACACGTCATTGGATCGTGGACTCCAGGTGAAATGATCTGGGAGAAAACGAGAACTTAATAATTGAAACTCTCGGAGCTTGGATCGTGAAATCGATTTCGTCCGTTGATATGGAGGGACACATGTCATATGATCATTGAGACCAAGGATTTCATGTGGACAAAGGAAAGAAGGAATATTCATCGATTGAAAAATCTAAATGTCAGGAGATCTTCCATTACAGAAGATATCCAATCAGCAGCAACAGGGTTTGAGAGTTGAAACTCTCAGAGCTTGGATCATGAAGGAAACATCAGCCGTTGATGGAGGAAGGATAGATATGGTCCATAGAATCGAGAGGAAAAATCTGAACTGTTTGCTCAAGAGCACCATCAAGATTGTGAGATTGATGACCATGCTCCATTGCGGGGCCAGAACATGCTCAGGCCTTAATGCTTCATGAGATGGCTGCAAATTGAAACCATGGTTTTGGAGAAAGGATGTGTGGAGGCTCATGGTGAATTGTGGAGCGAAAAGAATTTTCATCTAAATTACCTTTGGACATGCCCACAATCACTTGGTCACATCAACTTCATATCCCAAGTTCATATCTTGAAATGGAGCCGACGCTCACTAGACAGAAATCAGGAAGCGCCTTTTGAATAAGTGCTCGGTCACCGCCGGTGGTCACGTGAAGGCAAGGGCTAGAAGCCAAAGAAGCTAGTTTACTGGTTGTAACTGATAGAGAATATGAAGATTCTTGACTGCCAGAGAAGCTAAGGAATCTCAACATATTGGTCACTGATGATGAACTCACAGGAAACAAAACTGCCAGAGAAGATGAAGAGTTGCCATAATGATCAGGAGATGACTCGATGTGAGAAATGCATAAAGAAAAAAGAAGTGAAGTGATTCTATTGTCAAGCTATGCAGGAGTAAGGAAGAGATACATTGAAAAACCTATAGGTAAGAACAGTGATGTTGTGAAGAGAATGCAGATATATTGTGCATGAAGCATGTAGAAGATGCACAGAGAGTATAAAAACAAAACATAGAACAAAGAATAAGAGGAGGTTGTTGTTGAGTGTTATTAATGCGGGTATAAGCATGCAGTGTGTAGGAGCTAAAGTGTAGAATAATCAAGGAACAAAAACACATATCTGAGAGAAGTACAGAAAGCTCACCAGACATGAGGAGAGAGACATTGATGCAGGCAGAGCAGAGCAGTGTAGCAGAACAATGATGAGACTAGTAATACATAGATAAAGGTTGTATCATTGTGATAAAATTGTAAAAGGAAAATATTTATATTTCAAGGTGGTTGGGAGGTGCTAGAAAGGATTGGTGTCCTCAGAGTTTCAAGTGGGTGCTTGAAACTCTTGCTGGAGTTGTAGCTTCCATCTAGTTGCAGCTAGAAAAACTAGGGTGGTAGGGTGGTGCAAGGGAGAACTATTGTTCTCTATTATACAAGTCGGTGCTTGTGTGACTAGAAGTTGGTGCTTCCATCCAGTTGGTGTTGTAACACTTAGAGAGTTGGTGCTTCCTTCTAGTGGGTGCTAGAGAAATCAGGGAGTTGGTGCTTCCTTTTAGTGGGTGCTAGAGAAACCAGAGAGTTGGTGCTCTCAACAGGTTTCATCTTGAAAAATAGAGGTGGTAGCCTCACAATGAGTTGGTGCTCATAAGAATGATAATGTACAGAAAATAAATATTGCTTATCATTATCAAAAATAAGAGGTTTCTACCCTTTATGGGTTTCCTCAGGAAATATCTGTCTCTATATATTTCATGTGTGTTATTGATGTTGAATGTTCTATTGCCTACGTTCCTGTGTTATTGTGATTGTCATTGACTGCTATGTAAAGAGTTTAAAATAATCATAATTGGTTAAGCACGGTAATAATTGATTCACGCCCACCTCTCAGTTGTCGAACATGTCAAACATTGGTGGGAAACATACTGGGAGAAAAGTTCCACAGAGGAGTTTGGAATATATGGGGCCGAGCCCACTTGGGATTTTTGTGTGGATGCGGTAAAGGAACAATATTACCCTGTTGGAAACTATGAGGACCAGTACATGAGATGGACCACACTGCGGAAAGAGAGGGGCCAAGCAGTTCTAGAGTTCACCAATACCTTCTATACCTTGCGCACCAAGCTAGGAATCGTATAATCGTATGAAAAATTTATGACCCTGTTCATGAGTTATTTACAAAACAATTTACGAACCCTAAAAACGAAGATCGTATGAAAAGGTTACGACCCCAAGAAGTTGATGTACTAACTTACCCAAATGAGGCCCACATGACTTTTGGCACTTCATCTCCTAGGGTTAGGTTTTTGCATGTCTAGGGTTTTTGGCATTCATGTTTATTGTAAAAATGCCTTCAGAGCCTCATTGTAATCATATTCTTGTGAATTCGAGTAGCCGTCACATCTCTTCTCAGAGATAGGATGCCACCATTTTAGCAAGTCTTTCACTCTGTATTTTTACAGTCTCTGTACATTTCTTTCATTAATAGAAATAGTGTATTACTGTATCTCTGTGTTTATGGTTGCATATATAACACATTTATGTTATATTATTGGATATCCATGATATCTCTGTGAATTTATTTATTATATCGCCGCTCTCATTTCGTGTTGAAAATAATCTGGATCAGTGGTATTAGAGTAGGATTGTCTTGATCGTTTTGTTCAGTGAATGTCCCCGACGAGGTCCAAGTATAGCAAGTTGGGTCTTGATCTTGTCTCTCTTGAAGACAATCACTCTTGCACACCCAAGAAACCCTCCATGGCAGAAGAAAAGAAAAACAACGGAGCAGACGATCCTATAAATCTGTTGCTTAAGCAAGCTCTCACGCGACAGAGGGATGAAATGATGGAGAATTTTTCCAACATCCTTCAATGCATGTCGATAGCAACAGGCACATCTTCATCAAACAACTAGTTTGGAAGCACGTCTCCTTTCAAGGTACAAGTTAATTTTGATATTCCCATATTTGAAGGTCAAATAGATGTGGATGCCCTAGATAAATGGTTAAATCTGTTAGAATTTTAATTCACTGTTCATAATTTTTCGGATAGGGAAAGGATCACCTTTGCACTCCTTAAATATCTCCCCCATGTCAAAACTTTGTGGGAAACTTGCTAGGAGAAAAGTTCCACAAGGGAGTCTGGAATATATGGGCTCGAGCCCACTTGGGATTTTTTTGTGGATGCGGTCAAGGAATAGTATTACCCTATTGGAAACTATGAGGATAAGTACATGAGATGGACCACACTGCGGCAAGCGATGGGCCAAGCAGTTCCAGATTTCACAAATACCTTCCATACCTTGTGAACCAAGATGGGTATCAAAGACTCCGAACGACATTTGGTTATGAAATACCATGGGGCTCTACACAAATACATCCAAACTGAAATGGATTTTTCGTATATCTCATCACTCGATGCTGCTTATCGATATGCTATTAAAATTGAGTAGAAATTTAAGAATGAGAACAAATAGGAGTTCGGGTCTGCAAATCCACAACAACCAAAGTATGACAAAGATGACCCTAACAAACAGTCTCCCGAAAATGAGTCCAAGCCATAGAAAAGTAATGATCATGGGAAGGCAAAGAAGGACATCGGAAAATGATGCGATTTCCACAAAATCCCCTGGCACAACACCGATGAATTTAGGTCAAAACAGTCATTGGTGTCCAAGATCAAAGACAAGGAGTTGAACCCTGATTCAGAACTTGATTCTAAAAATATTGGTAAAGGACAGATCATTGACGTAGACCCCACTGCTATTGTCACGAACGCAACAATTCAACCAGAAGAACCAACAGATCCTGAAGAGGGGGGTCACCTTTTTCATTCACAGATGTTGGTGAAGGGGACCCAACTGTATTTTATTATTGATAGCGGAAGCCAGAATAATCTCATCTCAACAGAGATAATCAAACAGTTGGTATTGTAGACAACACCACACCCTCAGCCATACAACATTGGGTGGCTTCGCCAAGGATGTGATCTTCATGTCAGCTAGCAGTGTCGATTCTCATACAGCATCCATCCCTTCAACAATGAGGTATTATGTGATGTTTCCCCACTATATGTCTGTGATGTTCTCTTGGGCCAACCATATATGTGGAGACACCATGTTGTTTATGAGCCTCGACCCCATAATATTATTGTTTCTCTAGGGGGTAATCTCTATAGAATACTAGAGGTAGTTATGACTATTGTTCCACCTAAACAGTGCCGCAAGGTAGTATTTCATACTACAAAATTTAGCTTCTTCACAATCTATTCAAAAGGGGAACAAAAGGACATTGCAACCACTACAACCTTGCCCCAAGCACCTTCTATCCAAAAGAAGGAGGTTGAAAAGGTTGTAAAAAAGCACAAATATTCCTTCTTCACATCATCCTCTCATGTAGCTTGACTTGCCGAACATCCTCAGCCTCAACAGGTTCGTGACATACTTCCACAAACTAAGCAGTACGATGTCTCCAGCAAGGCAAGCAGCTCACCAAGATTCAGATTCAGCAAATGTTTTTTCCTCTCCCCAGGGAAATAAATGAAATGGATACCATTTATTCCTGAGGGAGGATTGATCCAGGTGTATATTGGTGGCCACCCACCTTTTCCAACTGGCTCAAAATAGTTTGATGGCAATTTTGGTAATTTACTATTTTTAGCAGTTTTTAATTTTGAGGGCCATTTTGAGGACCTGAAAAACATTTTTGGGAAAATAAGAAGAAATATGTAAGATACCTTGATGTTTCTTCCAAAATTAATCTCCTCGACGATACCTTTCCAACAAGCTATCATGCACATAAAACGGAGATCATATGCAAAAGTTACGACCCCGGGAAGTTGATGTACTAACTTACCCAAACGGGGCCCACATGACTTTTAGTGCTTCATCTCCTAGGGTTAGGTTTTTCGATGTCTAGGGTTTATGGAATTCCTGTTTATTGTAAAAATTCTTTCAGAGCCTCATTGTAATCATCTTCTTGTGAATGTGAGTAGTTGTCACATCACTTCTCAGAGATAAGTTGCCACCATTCTAGCGAGTCTTTCACTCTGTATTTTTACAGTCTCTGTAAATTTATTTCATTAATAGAAATCGTGTATTATTGTATCTCTGTGTTTATGGTTGCATCTCAGATACATTTCTATTATATTATTTGATATTCATGATATCTCTATGCATTTATTTATTATATCTCCGCTCTGATTTTGTGCCGAAAATAATCCAGATCAGTGGTATCAGGGCAAGATGCTCTTGATCATTTTTTTCATTGCATGTCTTTGACGAGGTGCGAGTATGGAAAGTTGGGTATATATATTGTATCTATTGAAGACAATCTCTCTCTCACACCCAAGAAGCCCTCCATAGAGGAAGAAAAGAAAAACGATGGAGCAGACGATCTTATAAATTTGTTGCTTGAGCAAGCTCTCATGCGACAGAGGGACGAAATGATGGACAATTTTTCCCACATCCTTCAATGCCTACTGATAGAAACAGGTGCATGTTCATCAAAAAACCACTTTGGAAGAACCTCTCCTTTCAAGGTACATGTTAATTTTGATATTCCCGTATTTGAAGGTCAGATAGATGCGGATGCCCTAGACAAATGGTTAAAATTGTTAGAAGGTTATTTCTCCATTCATAATATTTCTAACAAGGAAAGGATCACCTTCGCACTCCTTAAATCTCTCCCCCATGTCAAACATTGGTGGGAAACTTACTCAGAGCAAAGTTCCACATAGGAGATTGGAATATATGGGGCCGAGCCCACTTGGGATTTTTTTTTGGATGCAGTAAAGGAACAATATTACCCTATTGGCAACTATGAGGACCAATACATGAGATGGACCGCATTGTGGCAAGAGAGGGGCCAAGAAGTTCTGGAGTTCACCAATACCTTCCATACCTTGTGCACCAAGCTAGGTATCAAAGACTCTGAAAGACATTCATTTATGAAATACCGTGGGGCTCTACATAGATACATCCGAACTAAAATGGATTTTCTAGATATCTCATCACTCGGTGCTTCTTATCAATATGCTGTTAAAATCGAGAAAAAATTTAAGCACCAGAATAAACAAGATTTTGAGTCTGCAAATACGCAACAACCAAATTATGAAAAAAATACATCCCTAACAAACAGTCTCCTGAAAAACTGTCCAAGCCATAGGAAACGAAGGATCACGGGAAGACAAAGAAGTACACCAGAAAGTGGTGTGATTTCCAAAACATCCCCTGGCACAACACCGATGAATGTCGCTCAAAACAGTCATTGGTGGCTGAGATCAAAGACAAGGATCTGAACCCTAATTCAGAACCTGATTCTGAAAATACTGGTAAAGGACAGATGATTGATGTAGACCCCACTTCTATTGTCGTGACAAAAACAATTCAATCAGAAGAACCAACAGATCCTGAAGAGGGGGAGTGCCTTTTTCATTAAAAGATGTGGGTGAAGGGGACCTTGTTGCATTTTATTGTTGATAGCAGAAGGCAGAAGAACCTCATCTCAGGAGAGGTCGTCAAAAAATTGGGATTGTCGACAACACCACACCTGCAACCATACAACATTGTGTGGCTTCGCCAAGGATGATATCTTCGTGTCAGCCAATAGTGTCAATTGTCATATGACATCCATCCCTTCAAGGATGAGGTATTATGCGATGTTACCCCACTGGATGTCTATGGTGTTCTCTTGGGATAGCCATATATGTGGAGATGCCATGTTGTTTATGAGTCTCAACCCCACAGTGTCATTGTTTCTCTAGGGGGTAATCTCTACCAAACACCAAAGGTAGTTCTAACTATTGTTCCACCTAAAAAATTATGCAAGGTAGTATCTCATACTAAAAAATTCATCTTCTTGAGAATCTGTTCAAAAGGGGAACAAAAGGACACTTCAACCACTACAAGCCCGTCACAAGCACCTTCTATCCAACAGAAGCAGGTCGACAAGGTTGCAGCAAAGCACAAAGATTCCTTTTGCACATCGTCCTCTCTTGTAGCTCAACTTTTTGAACAACCTCATCCTCAACAAGTTCGTGACAGACTTCCACAAGTTGAGCAATGCGACGTCTCCAAGAAGGCAAGCAACTCACCAAGATTCATATTCAACAATCATTTTTTCCTCTCCCCCGGGCACTTAACGCAATGGATACCATTGCTTCCTAAGGAGGTAGGATTGATCCAGGTGGATATTGGTGGCCACCCATCTTTTCCAACTGTCTCAAAATAGTTTTCTCGCAATTTTGGTAATTTACTATTTTTAGCAGTTTTTAACGTCCATGTCCATTTTGAGGCCCTAAACAACTTTTTTGGGAAAATGTGGAGAAATATAGAGATTACTTTGATATTTCCTCCAAAATGAATCTCCTCAACGATAATTTTCCAATGGGTTGTCATGCACCTAGAACAGAGATCGTATGCAAAAGTTATGACCCTGGGAAGTTGATGTACTAAGATACCCAAACGGGGCCCACATGACTTTTGGTGATTCATCTCCTAGGGTTAGGTTTTTCGATGTCTAGGGTTTTTGGAATTCCTATTCAATGTAAAAAGGCCTTCAGAGCCTCATTATAATCATCTTCTTGCGAATGTGAGTAGCCGTCACATCTCTTCTCAGACATTAGCTGCCACCATTCTAGAGATTCTTTCACTCTATATATTTACAAACTCTGTACAGTTCTTTCATTAATATAAATCGTGTATTACTGTATATCTGTTTTTATGTTTGCGTCTCTGATAAATTTATGTTATATTATTGAATATCCGCGATATCTCTGTGCATTTCTTTATTATATCTCTGCTCTAATTTCGTGCCGAAAATAATTTGGATCAGTGGTATCAGAGCAGGCTGCTCTTGATCGTTTTTTTCAGTGCATGTCCCCGACAAGGTCCGAGTATAGCAATTTGGGTCTCGATCTTGTCTCTCTTGAATATAATTTCTCTCTCATGCCCAAGAAACCCTCCATGGTGGAAGAAAATAAAAACAATGGAGCATATGATCCTATAAATTTGTTTCTTGAGCAAGCTCTCACGTGATAGAGGAACGAAATGATGGAGAATTTTTCCCACATCCTTCAACACCTGTCGATAGCAATAGCCGCATATTCATCAAAAAACCACTTTGGAAGCACCTCTCCTTTCAAGGTACATGTTAATTTTGATATTCACATATTTGAAGGTCGGATAGATGCAGATGCCCTAGAGAAATGGTTAAATTTGTTAGAAGGTTATTTCTTTGTTCATAGTTTTTTCGACAGGGAAAGGATCACCTTCGCACTGCTTAAATATCTCCCCCATTTCAAGCATTGGTGGGAAACTTATTGGGAGAAAAGTTCCACAAAGGAGTCTGGAATATATGGGGCCGAGCCCACTTGGGATTTTTTTGTGGATGTGGTAAAGGAACATTATTACCCTGTTGGCAACTAAGAGGACCTGTACATGAGATGGATCACACTACGACAAGAGAGGGGCCAAGAAGTTTTGAAGTTCACCAATACCTTCCTTACCTTGCACACCAAGATGGGTATCAAAGCCTCTGAATGACATTTCGTTCTTAAATACCGTGGGGCTCTATACAGATACATGCAAACTGAAATGGATTTTCTGGATATCTCATCACTCGGTGATGCTTATCAATATGTTGTTAAAATTGAGTAGAAATTTAAGAACCAAAACAAACAGGAGTTCGGGTCTGCAAATCCACAACAACCAAAGTATCACAAAGACAACCCTAACAAACAGTTTCTCGAAAACTAGTCCAAGCCACAGGAAAAGAAGGATCGCGGGAAGACAAAGAAGGACACCAAAAAATGTTGTTATTTCCACAAAAGCCCATGGCATAACACCGATGAATGTCACTCAAAAAATTCATTGGTGGCCAATATCAAAGACAAGGAGCCGAACCCTGATTCAGAACTTGATTATGAAAATATTAGTAATGGACATATAATTGACGCAGATCCCACTGCTATTGTCATGACCGCAACAATTCAACCAGAAGAACCAATAGATCCTAAAGAGGGGGAGTGCCTTTTTCATTCACAGATGTGGGTGAAGGGGTGATCTGGATTTATGTAGGAACACAATGAAATACAAAAATACACATAAACACAAAGATGCAGCGGAAATAAGACTTCATTTCATTAATAACAAATGACTGAAATATGCTTATAGACAAAATGGAAATAAACTAGCTAGGGCGCTGGTAGCTTATCTCTGAGAAGAGATGTGGCGGATACTGGCCTCTGAACTATGTTACAATGAGGCTTGAAGGCCTATTATTATTGAGAAACAATGGAAAACCCTAAACATCCAAAGACCTAACCCTAGGAGATGAAACGCCAAGACTATGGGCCCCGTTTGGGTAAGTTGGTACATCAACTTCCCGGGGATGTAACTTTGGCATACGATCTTCGTTTGATGCGATATATACCTTGTTATAAAGATCTATCCGAGGAATACAATTTTTGGGTGAGAAACATGATCAATGAACCATGTTGCTCCCTTTTTTCCCAAAAAAAGTCGTTTAAGGCCTTAAAATGGCTCCGGAACTTTAGGACCCAAAAAACTGCTAAAAATAGTAAACTGTGCGGAAACTGAAAAACTAAAAGAAGCAATGGTGGGGGTCCAAGTGGAATAGGCGAGTGGCCACAAATATCTACCTGGATCATTCCTCCCCCATTAGGAAGCAATGGTCCCCATTGCATTGAGTTCCTTCATGAGATGAGGAAACTTCTGCTGAACTTGATCCCTGGTGAGCCATTTGCCTTGGTGAAGGAGTTGGCCTGCTTTGACAACTCGATATAGCGGTATCCTTTGTTTTCAAGTGTGCTTGATCTGTGTATCCATGATCTGATAAGTTCTGTCTTGTTCCATGCAGTCTGGATTTAACTCTGTTGGTCTAATTTGTTCTGCCATGTCAGATGTGTCTAGTAGAGGTGGAAAGTAGGGTCGAAGGCGGTCCACATTGAACACTGGGTGCAAACCAAGGAATGGTGGAATGCTGAGCTCAAAGGAATTTTCCCCTACAGCCTTGGTGAGGGTATACGACCCATATCGAAGTGAATGAAGCTTGTGGTGGGGTCCAGCAAGGCGCTCCTTTTGCAAATGCAACCACACTTTGTCGCCCACCTAGAAGTTGTGGGGCACCCGATGTTGATCATGTCGCTTCTTGTACTTAGCATTGGCTCTATCCAAGATGTCATGAATCTGTTGGCGGATGCGTTGAATGTGCTCAATGAAGTTGTTTGCCTTATCCGCTTCAGACTGGACATGAGCTGAATCTTCTTGAGTAGCCACAAATGGCATGGCTATGTCAATGGGACATAGTGGTTGGAATCCCAAGCCCACTTGAAAGGGGTTGTGGCTGGTTGAGCTATGGAGAGCTCGGTTGTATTTGTGTTGTACATAGGGGAGGCTCTCATCCCATGTGCGTGGATGCTTTGAATTGTACATGCGCAGAATGTGTATGATCATCCGGTTGATGACCTCTATCTAGCCATCAGTTTGCGGATGGAAAGATGTGGACTTGGTGATCTTGGTGTCCAACATCGACCAGAGGCTGGACCAAAATGTACTGAGGAACCTACTATCCCGATCTAATATGATAGACTGTGGGATCCCAAAGTGTACCCACACTCGTTCAAAGAAGAGTTTAGCAGTGGCTTCTGCTATGATATTCTTCTTGTAGGCCATCATAATGGACATCTTCGAGAATCGGTCGATGAACACAAAAACACAATCATTGCCATGCTTAGTAGAAGGAAGGCCCGACATGTAATCCATAGAGATGGATTCCCAAGGTCGACTGGGGGTAGGAAGTAGAGTATAGAGTCCTTTCTTCTTGATGGTCGGTTTGGCAATGGCACAAGCAGTGCAGGACTTGATATACTTCCCGACATCTTGTCGAAGGTTTGGCCAATAGAAATACTTTTGCAGTACTGCCATGGTTTTCTCGACCCTGAAATGCCCAGTGACCCAATTGTAGTGAGCCTCCCAAATCATCTTGGCACGCTCGCTTGAAGGAAGACAAAGGTGTCCTAGGTGACAAAGAAGGGCATCCTGGAGGTGAAAATTGGGAACTTGCTTACCCTCCAGGAGTGTATTGTATGTGTGGCCGAATTCTGGATCACTTGTGTAGAGAAGCGACCAATCAAAAGTCTCATGCCCACAAGAGTTGAGCATAGTGGTTAGCGACACGATGGGTGGTCGACTGAGGTAGTATAGAACATTATTGGTGCTGCCTTTTTTGTACTTAATGTTCAGATGAAACTGTTGCAGGTATGTGGACCACTTTTGATGGCAATCGTTCTGCAACTTCCCTTGTGTCTGTATGAACTGCAGGGGTTGGTGGTCTGTGTGAATGACCATTTTCTTTCCCAAAATGTAATGCTTTCATTTCCGACAAACCTGCACAATGGAATACCTTTCCTTGTCATAAGTGGGATACTTCCAGATTGTGTCAGAAAGTGTCTCACTGTGATATGCCACTGGATGCCCATGTTGAGTAAGGACTACCCCAATAGCATAGTCAGAGGCATCTGTCTCGATCTCAAATGGTTGTTGCAAGTCTGGTAATGTGAGCACTGGTGCAGAGCAGAGGTAATGCTTCAATTCCCCGAATGCCTTCTGTTGAGATTCAGACCAAAATAATTTTTCTTTAGCTCCTCCCTTGGTGACTTGACTCAAGGGCCAAGTGATATGAGAGAATCCCAACACAAACCTGCGGTAGAAATTGGCAAGACCTAAAAATATACGGAGCTCTAGTAGGGTGGTTGGGGCTGGCCAATCCTGAATGAATTGGATCTTTTCTAGATCCACATGCACCCCCTGCTCATCAATAATGTATCCCAGATACTGAACCTGGGTTATGAAAAAAGTGCATTTCTCCAAATTGGCACACAACTTGTGTTGTCGCAATGTTTGGAGGACCCGTCGGATGTGGTCGAGGTGCTCTTCCCAAGTCTAGTTGAAGATCAGAATGTCATCCAAGTACATCAGTACAAATGAGTTGGTGAATGGATGCAGGATGTCATCCATTAGCCTCATGAAGGTTGCAGGGGCATTCGTCAACCCGAAAGGCATGAACAACCATTCGAAAAGGCCCTCCTTGTATTTGAATTCAATCTTCCACACATCAGAGGGTTTGATTGGTACCTGGTGATACCCAGACTTCAAGTCAATCTTGCTGAAATATTTTGCCTGCTTGAGTTGGTCCAGAAGGTCATCAGTCTGTGGGATCGGGTACCTATTCCAGACAGTGATCTTGTTCAGTGCCCGATAATCAATGCAGAGTCTCCAACTCCCATCCTTCTTCTGCACCAATACAATTGAGCTCCCACAAGGTGATGAACTCGGCCAGATGTGACCTTTATGCAACAACTCCTAAATCTGCCTCTTGATTTCGTCATTCTCCAGGATAGAGCACCAGTAGATGGGTCCATTGGGCAGTGGTGCACCTAGGGTTAGATCGATTGGGTGCTTGACCTGGTAGTGTAGAGGCACCCCTGCGTGGGAGGTGAAGATGTCCTCGTACTCCTCCACGACCTTATCCATCTATTGTTTTTGTGCAGCGGGGCCCTATCTGGAGGTCATGACCACAGTCTTCCTCTTTCCCTGAGGGCAGATCATCAGGAAAACAAATTTCCTAGTTTTGTAAATGAGCTTACTGCATTGTTTTGTAGTAACCAAAGACATGGTGGTAGGCGGTGCTATCTTCGGTATCCTGTACATCTTATTGCCCAAAGTGATAATAACAACATGAGGCCTGGACTCATACACAGCATGTCACTTCCAAAAGTACGGTTGGCCTAGTAATACATCAGAAATGTCAAGAGGAGTAATGTCACATAATACCTCATCCGTGAAGGGCTTGATGCTGTAGGGAAGGTGACATTGTTGACTAACATGGAGGTCCCATCCTTGGTGCAACCACCCGATGGTGTATGGTTGTGGGTGTGCTATGGTTAGCAAGCCCAACCATTTCATGACCTCTACCGAGATGAGGTTCTTCTGGATCCCGCTGTCGACAATGAACTGCAACGGGGAACCCTTTACCCACATCTTGGAATGGAAGAGACGCTCTGCTTCCTATGGATCTTCTGGTTCCTCCTTATGGATCTTCGTGGTGGCAACGGTGGCATTGGGCTCTGCATCGATAATCTGCTTCCCCCTATCATTCCCCTTGTCAGGTTCTGATTTAGATTCAGAGCATGCATCCGATTCAGAAGCTTTCAACTCGGCTACCAGTGACTGCTTGGCCCGACACTCACTTGTGCTGTGAGTGGAGCTCTTATGGAACTCACACCACTTCCCCATGTCCTTTTTTGGCTTCGTGGTGTTGTTATTTGTTTGTGTATTTGGTGGGTTGTCCTGGGATGCCCCACCTTGGCTTGGTCCTTTGTTCTATGGTTTGGGAGTACCTTTCTCTGGCTTCTGATTTGCAGACCCAAAGTATCGCTTCTTCTGTTTGAACTTCTGCTCAATCTTGGCAACATATCGGTATGCCACACCAAGCGAGGAGATGTCGAGGAACTCCATTTCCTCCTGAATGTATCTGTGCAGACAACTGCGGTACTTTAACACCAAATGTTTCTCTGAATCTTTGATACCCAACTTTGTGCGTAGGGTATGAAACAGATTCGTCATCTCATGCACATATTGGTCCCTTTGCTACCGCAACGTAGTCCATTGTATGTATTTGCCCTCATAGCTCCCCACGGGATAATATTGTTCCTTGATGGTGTCTCAGAAATAATTCCAAGTGGGTGCGGACGAGAATAAAGAGGGTTCTCCCTCGCCCTCTTGCTCCGAGTAGGTTTCCCACCAGTCCTTGACATGGGGGGCGGCTTTGAGGAGTGCGAAAATAATCTTTTCTCGGTTGGAAAAGTCATGAAATGAGAAATATCCTTCTAACAGATTCAACCATCTATCTATGGCATCTGCATCTATTTGGCCGTTAAATATGGTAATGTCAAAGTTTACTTGTACCTTAAAAGGAGTGGTGCCTCTAGAGTGGCTTCTAGATGTCGATGCGCTGCCAGTTGGAATCCGTTGAAAAATATGGGCAAAGTTGTCCATCATCACGTTCCTTTGTTTCTCAAGGGCCTCCTAGAGCAACATTTTGATAGGATATCCTGCTCCCTCATCTTTCTTTTCTTCCCCCATGGGCGGTCGTCGGGGTTTGCGAGGCTGATCTTGTAAAGGTTCAACTAGATCGAGCCCCAACTCCTTATACCCTGATCTCGTTGGGGACATGCAAAGAAGGATCGAGAATGAGCAGAACGATCTGATACCACTGATCCAGATTTATGTAGGAACACAATGAAATACATAAATACACATAAACACAGAGATGCAGCGGAAATAAGACTTCATTTCATTAATAACAAATGACTGAAATATGCTTACAGACAGAATGGAAATAAACTAGCTAGGGCGCTGGTAGCTTATCTATGAGAATGTGGCAGCTACTGGCCTCTAAAATATGTTACAATGAGGCTTGAAGGCCTATTATTATTGAGAAACAATGGAAAACCCTAAACATCCAAATACCTAACCCTAGGAGATGAAACGCCAAGACTATGGGCCTCGTTTGGGTAAGTTGGTACATCAACTTCCCGGGGATGTAACTTTGACATACGATCTCTGTTTGATGCATTCTATACCTCGTTAGAAAAATCTATCCGAGGAATACAACTTTTGGGTAAGCAACACGATTTATGATCCCCATTTTCCAAAAAAATGTCATTTAAGGCCTCAAAATGGCTCCGGAAGTTCAGGACCCGAAAAACTGCTAAAAATAGTAAACTGTGAGGAAACTGAAAAACTAAAAGAAGAAATGGTGGGGGTCCAAGTGGAATAGGAGGGTGGCCACCAATATCCACCTGGATCAAGGGGACTCCGTTGCATTTTATTGTTGATAACGGAAGCCAGAAGAACCTCATCTCAACAAAGGTCATCAAATAGTTGGGATTGTTGACAACACCACACTTGCAACCATACAACATCGAGTGGCTTTGCCAAGGATGAGATCTTTGTGTCAATGAGTAGTTTCGATTTTCATATGACATCCATCCCTTCAAGGATGAGGTATTATGCGATGTTTCCCCACTAGATACCTGTGATGTTCTCTTGGGCTAGCCATATATGTGTAGACGCCATGTTGTTTATGAGTATCGACCCCGCAACATCATTGTTTCTCTAGGGGATAATCTCTATAGAATACCATAGGTAGTTTCGACTATTGTTCCACCTAAAAAATGCCACAAGGTAGTATCTCATACTACAAAATTCATCTTCTTCATAATCTGTTCAAAAGGGGAACATAAGGACACTACAACCACTACAGCCTCGCCCCAAGCACCTTCTATCCAACAGAACTAGGTCGACAAGGTTTCAATAAAGCGCAAAGATTCCTTCTTCACACCATCCTTTCATGTAGATGGACTTTATGAACATCCTCAACCTCAATAGTTTCATGACAGACTTCAACAAACTGAGTAGCACGATGTCTCCAGCAAGGCAAGGAGCTCAACAAGATTTAGATTCAACAAATGCTTTTTCCTCTCCCCCAGGCACTAAACGCAATGGAGACCATTGATTTCTAAGGAAGGAGGATTTATCTAGGTGGATATCAGTGGCCACCCACCTTTTCCAATTGGCTCAAAACAATTTTCTAGCAATTTTGGTAATTTACTATTTTTAGTAGTTTTTAACTTTGAGGGCCATTTTGAGGCCCTCAACAAAGTTTTTTTGAAAACAGGGAGCAACATGAAAGTTCCTTTGAGATTTCCTACAAAATGAGTCTCCTTTATGACACCTTTCCAATGGGCTATCATGCGCCTAAAAGGAAGATCATATGTAAAAGTTACAACCCTGGGAAGTTGATGTACTAACTTACCCAAATGGGGCCCACATGAATTTTGGCGCTTCATCTCCTAGGGTTAGGTTTTTGGATGTCTAGGGTTTTTTGCATTCCTGTCTATTGTAAAAAGGCCTTCAGAGCCTCATTGTAATAATCTTCTTGTGAATTCGAGTATCCATCACATCTCTTCTTAGAGATAAGATGCCACCATTCTAGTGATCTTTCACTATGTATTTTTACAGTCTCTGTACATTTCTTTCATTAATAGAAATCATGTATTAATGTATCTCTGTGTTTATGCTTTCATCTCTGATACATTTTTGTTATATTATTGAATATCCGTGATATCTCTGTGCATTTATTTATTATATCTCCACTCTCATTTCCTGTCGAAAATAATTTGGATCGGTGTTATTAGAGCAGGTTTCTCTTGATCGTTTTTTTCAGTGCATTTCCCCGATGAGGTCCAAGTATAGAAATTTGGTTCTCGACCTTATCTCTCTTGAAGACAATCTCTCTCGCATGCCCAAGGAGCCCTCCATGCTAGAATAAATGAAAAATGATGGAGCAGATGATCCTATAAATATGTTGCTTGAGCAAGCTCTCACGCGATAGAGGGGCGAAATAATGGATAATTTTTCCCACATATTTCAACACCTACCGATAGAAACAAGCGCATCTTCATCAAACAACCACTTTGGAAGCACCTCTCCTTTCAAGGTACAGGTTAATTTTGATATTCCCATATTTGAAGGTCAGATAGATGCGAATGCCCTAGACAAATGGTTAAATCTGTTAGAAGGTTATTTCTCTGTTCATAATTTTTCCAATAGGGAAAGGATCACTTGTTCACTCCTTAAAGCTCTCCCCTATGTCAAACATTGGTGGGAAACTTACTGGGAGAAAAGTTCCACAAAGGAGTCTGGAATATATGGGTTCGATCCCAATTGAGATTTTTTTGTGGATGTGGTAAATGAACAGTATTACCCTTTTGGAAACTATGAGGACCAGTACATGAGATGGACCATACTGCGGCAAGAAAGGGCCAAGCAATTTCAGAGTTCACCAATACCTTCCATACCTTGCGCACCAATCTGGATATCAAATACTTTGAATGACATTTGGTTTTGAAATATCGTGGGGCTCTACACAGATACATCCAAAATGAAATGGATTTTCTAGATATCTCATCACTCGGTGATGCTTATCGATATGCTATTAAAATCAAGCAAAAATTTAAGCACCAGAACAAACGGGAGTTTGGGTCTGCAAATCCGCAACAACCAAAGTATCACAAAGATATCCCTAACAAACAGTCTCCTGAAAACCATTCCAAGCCACAACAACATAAGGATCATGGGAAGAAAAAGAAGGACACCGAAAAAAGGTGTGATTTCCACAAAATCCCCTGGCACAACACCGATGAATATCTCTCAAAATAGTCATTGGTGGCCCATATCAAAGACAAGGAGATGAACCCTGATTCAAAACCTTATTCTAAAAATAATGGTAAAGGATAGATAATTGACATAGACCCCATTGCTATTGTCGCGACAACAACAATTCAACCAGAAGAACCAACAGATCCTGAAGTGGGGGAGCACCCTTTTCATTCACAGATGTGGGTGAAGGGGACACGTCTACATTTTATTGTTGATAGAAGAAGCCAGAAGAATCTCATCTTAGCAGAGGTCATCAAACAATTGGGATTTTCAACAACACCACACCCACAACCATACAACATCGGGTGGCTTCTCCAAGGACGAGATCTTCGTGTCAGCCAGTAGTGTCAATTGACATACGACATCCAACCCTTCAAGGATGAGGTATTATGTGATGTTTCCCCACTAGATGTCTACAATTTTCTCTTGGGCCAACCATATATGTGGTGTTTATGTGATGTTTATGAGTCTCGACCCCACAATTTCATTGTTTCTCTAGGGGTTTAATCTCTACAGAATACTAGAGGTAGTTCCGACTATTGTTCCACTAAACAGTTGTGCAAGGTAGTATATCATACTGCAAAATTCAGCTTCTTCACAATCTCTTCAAAAGGGGAATAGAAGGACACTGCAACCACTACAGCCTCACCCCAAGCACCTTCTATCCAATAGAAGTAAGTCAGCAAGGTTTTTGTTAAGGTCTTAACCCGCACATAGGTAGATCAATGTATTCAAATGTAATAAAGGTCAATATTAATAAGGCCTTTCAATAAAATAGAATAAGGAAGATGTAAGAAGACTTAATAGAAGCTTCTTCTTCTAGAAGGATATTCCTCTAGATGATTCTCTTAATAGACATATTTAGTATAAATAAGGGTCGAGGGTATGAGAACCCTAGCTGGGAGATTATTGTAACAGAGCACTGCTCGATTGGAGGTTGCCCTCTCGAAGAGGCCTGTGAACATTGCTTTCTGAATCAAAGTGTTATTTCTATTGCTATTGTTATATCATTTTGTGTATTGTGAAGATTATGCTGGATATTTTACTGTTATTCTGCCATTTCTAGCATTTTATTTTTGTTCTGCATATTTTATATATCTGGTATCTTGCAAGTGGTATCAGATCACTTTCCTTGGCAGAAATTGTGGGTATTTTTTTTTAGGGTAGAGACGTATTCCAACATATTTAATCCATAGAGATCTTTCATTACACACATAAACCCGCGATTGAGGGATTCATACACGCAGGAAATACAAGTGGTTCTTAAGCGCACATCTGTTGGCCACCCTTGTAACCCCTGTTGGTACCCCTTCGAGTGGTAGTGCATCAGACAACACCTGTATACGGATCGACCTAGATTTCTTGAATCCCTCTTTAGATAAACCTATCGGTCTTCGGACTACTATAGTGTCACCAAGAACAACGCTCAGGAAGATACTCTCTAGTACCTGGGTAGTCGGGTAGTACGGCTAAGGGTACAGTCTATCCTCCTTAGTTAGTGCCTTGAGATATTGGGCCAAGTACTACTGTTGGACCCCGCACATATATCAGAGAGCTATAGCATAGGGAAAACCCATGTCTGTAGAACCCTTGAATACCTAACCCTTGGGGAACATAAACAAATTAAACTGACGAGATCTATTGTCGCGCATCTCTGTTTGAGTTGCTAAGTAAGTACACATTTCTCTCTGGTTCAGAATCTAGGGATTTCAGCACTGCATCATTCTTCAGACCAAAGTATAACCCCGCAGTCTGGAAAAATTTTCACCATTATTTGAGACCTATTCCATTAGATTCATCTCTTATCCCTTATCACATTCATCCATATCATTTTTCTGCAAAACAATTTCTGACCCCGCCCTCTCCCTTTTCAGTTCACCCATCCTCATGGCCCATACCCGTAGCCAAGAACCAGAGTCTCGCTTTAACACCTTGCAATCTGGTTTCCTCGAGACCCAACAAGAAGTGCAACAACTCAGTGCTATTATTTCCTCCCGTGATGCATCCATAAATTGCGGAAGTCAAACACGAACTGACCACCTAGCTTGAATATGTCTGTGCATCACTCTGCACCAAACTCAAGATCCCTATCGATGACTCTTTTCCTGATGCAGATAAAAATACTGAGGGTGAAACTTCTTCCCATTCCTTTCAACCCCATCACTTTCAATGGGACATATGTCTTCCGCGGGTGGATATAACCAAACTTGATGGCTTGGACCCCACTGGTTGGGTCACCCAAATGGAACATTATTTCTCTCTCTACAACATTACAGATGACTTGGCCAAACTCCGGTATGGTGTTCTCCATCTAGATCAAGAATGTTGGCAATGGTGGCAATGGCAAAAAACTTCCCGTCAAGGGTATATTGCTTGGACCCAATTTGTGGTCGAGCTTTATGAATGCTTTGACACTGACACCAACCATTTGGTCCGTTTGACAAAATTGAAGCAATAAGGCACAATAGAAGACTTCATAGCTTCATTTGAGCGACTGGCTTTTCGAACAGAGGGCATGACTGATGCTTTCTTTTGAGAGTGTTTTATCAGTGGCCTCAAGGAGGAGATTTAGGCCCATTTCCTCATGGCTCGACCTACGACTTGGATGGAGGCTACCAAAAAAGCTAAAGAAGAACAAAAAAATGTTTCCTCTCAAAACCGTAAGCCTTCCTTTATCCCTTTCCCTAAACCAGTAAACCCCACTACTCTCTCCGCCCCATTAAAAATCCAAAAATTGACCAGGGCTGATATGGATGTACGCCAACTCAAAGGCCTCTGTTATAATTGTGATGACAAATATTTCCCAGGACACAAATGTAAGGAACAAAATATTTTTATGGCCATCTCTAAGGATATTCTGGAAGAGGATGTTGACACTCCCCTTGTGCCCGAGTCACCATAAATCACCGACATAAACCCTCCCTCCGACCCTCCCGAAGTGGAACTGATCATTTCCCTCAATTATCTCACTGGCTTCTCTGCCCCCCAAGCCCTCAAGTTAATCGGTTACATCAAGCACATAAAGGTCATCATTCTAGTTGATAGTGGCAGCACCCACAATTTTATTCATCGCTGCATTACCCAAGAAACCCATTGCTACATCCATGCTGTCAACAATTTCCAAATCATGATTTCCAGTGGTGGTTCTATGAAATGTGGCGGGCGCTGTGAAAATGTGCATCTCCAAATTGGTGACTACCATCTAAAATACCATATGTTTTCTATTGACATGGGCGGTTGCAATATTGTGTTGGGTGCAGACTGGCTAAGGACTTTGGGTCCCATTCTCATGGATTTTCAGAACTTAACCATGCAATTCGACCAAGGAGGCCACCAATATAAATTTCAAGGCATCACTGTTGGTTCACCTAAGGTCATCAGTTCTCATCGCATGGAAAAACTGCTCAAAAAAGGTCATTCTAGTGTCATTGCCCAACTCCATGCCATACAAGCCACAAAGACCCCACCAGTGCCCCAAGACCTCCAAGCCCTCCTTTCTAAACATCAAACAATATTTTCCACTCCCCAAGGACTCCCTCCTTCCTGCGGTGTCCATGATCATTCCATTCCCCTTGTCCCAGGAATCCTTCCCCCCAATATACGTCCATATTGCCACCCCTTTGCACAAAAAAATGAAATTGAAAAAATGGTCCAGGAACTCCTTATTGCCAGCGTCATCCGTCATAGTACGAGCCCTTACTCCTCTCCGGTAGTCATGGTACTGAAGAAAGAAGGTTCTTGGATAATGTGTCCTGACTTTCGTTCTCTCAACAAACTAACCATCAAAGACAAATTTCCCATTGTTGTCATCGATGACCTCCTGGATGAATTGAGTGGCGCCCAATTCTTTACCAAACTTGATCTTCACTCGGGCTATCACCAGATACGTATGAAAGAGGCCAAAATTCCCAAGACCACCTTTCATACTCATGAGGACCACTATGATTTTTTGGTCATGCCCTTTGGTTTGTGTAATGCCCCGTCCACCTTCCAGAGCCTGATGAACCATGTCTTCCGCCCTTTTCTCTATCATTTTGTCTTAGTTTTCTTTGATGATATCCCCATCTATAGAAAAACCTGGACAGACCATCTTACTCATGTGGATCAAGTCCTCCGCCTACTCTCTCAGCACCAATGTTTCCTGAAACAATCCAAATGTGCTTTTGGTGCCTTAGAAGTAGAATACTTGGGTCATCTGGTGGGAAAGGATGGCGTCAAGGTGGAACCAAAAGAGATTGAAGCTATGCAAGACTGGCCACACCCAAAGACTCTCAAAATCTTGCATGGATTTTTGGGCCTCACAGGGTATTATCGCAAGTTCGTTAAGAACTACAGAAAGATTGCAACACCTCTCACGACTCTCCTCAAAAAGAACTCTTTCACTTGGACTCCAGCAGCTGCTCAAGATTTTCAAACCTTGAAGACGACCATGTGCACCACTCCGGTTCTAGCGCTTCCGGACTTCACCAAGACCTTTGTGTTGGAATGTGACGCCTCAGGGAAAGGAATCAGCGTTGTCCTTATGCAAGAGGGTCGACCTTTGGCCTTCACTAGCAAGCAATTGTCTAAAAAGAATCTGGGCAAACCCATTTATGAAAAGGAAATGTTGGAAATTCTTCATGCCGTTGAGTTTTGGCATCCATATCTCTTGGGGCAACGCTTCCAAATTAAGACAGACCATCAAAGCCTCAAGTACTTTTTGTAACAACACATTTCCTCCCAGGAACAACAAAAATGGGTGACTAAGGAACAACAAAAATGGGTGACAAGAAGGGCAAAGACAATGTCATGGCGGATGCACTGTCTCGGAAATATGAAGACAAAGGATCCCTTTTTTCTCTTTCCTTCATTGTACCCAATTGGCTCCAAGTTGTGCACCAGGAATGGCTTCAAGATCCCAAAAGTTTGCATCTGATCCAGCAACTGTAGAACAAGGCTCCGACTCCCCTAGGGTAATCCTAGCTCCAGGATGAGCTTTGATACAAAGGACACTTGTATTTAAGTAAACAATCCAAGCTCAAATCCACGGTGCTTTCTGAGCTTCATGCTACACCCATAGCAGGGCACTTAGGGTTCACCAAAACATATTACTGAGTCAAACGTTCTTTTTTCTGGGATGGTATGAAACAGGACATCCGTAAGTTTGTCGTTGAATGTGAGGTGTGTCAACGCAACAAGGGAGAAACAGTCAAATCTCCAGGAACCCTCCAACCGCTTTCGATTCCCCCTGCTATTTGGAAGGATATCTCTTCGGACTTTATTACATGCTTACCCAAATCGAGGAATAAATCAGTCATAATGGTGGTGGTGGATCGCCTTTCCAAGTATGCTCATTTTTGCGCTCTTCCCCACCCATTTACTGCATCCACAGTGGCTCAAATTTTCATGGACCAGGTCTTCAAGCTTCATGGCATGCCGCACTCTATTGTTTCCGATCGAGACCCAACTTTCACAAGAAATTTTTGGCAAGAGATGTTTAAGCTACAAGGCACACAATTGCATGTCAGCTCAGCTTATCATCCCCAAACGAATGGTCAAACAGAAGTTGTCAACAAGTGTTTGGAAAAATACCTAAGGTGCTTTGCCTATGAAAAACAACACCAGTGGGGTCAATGGTTACCCCTTGCCGAATGGTGGTACAACACTACATACCATACAACCACTCGCATGACTCCTTTTGAAGCGTTATATGGATAGAAGCCACCTTTAGTTCTCTCATACTTACCGGGTACCTCGAAGGTCCAGGCGGTTGACCAAACACTTACAATCTGAGAGGATATCCTTCGTACCCCTAAAGAGAACTAGGTCATGGCACATAATAGAATGAAGCAGCAAGTAGATCAAGGTCACTCTGAGTGTCAATTTGCAGAAGGGGACCAGGTGTTTCTGAGACTGCAACCATACAGGAAAACTTCCCTCAAGGCCGAGCATTGTCAGAAGCTAGCACCCAAATTTTATGGCCCTTACATAGTTCTCAAGCATGTGGGACAAGTTGCATATCAGTTAGCTCTGCCCAGTTAGTTGAAGCTACATCCTATTTTTCATGTTTCATGCTTGAAGAAGGTGATTGGAACTAGGTGCCAAATTCAAACCAACCTTCCAGAGTTAGCTAAAGAAGGATCAATTTGGCTACAACCAGAAGCAGTTTTGGACCAGCGTGAGCGTTGCTTGTGTCAGAGACCCATCAAGGAAGTGCTAGTACAGTGGAAATATATGACTCCAACATATGCCACTTGGGAACCAACTACCATTCTGTAGCAGTTTCCACATCTCAAGCCTTGAGGACAAGGTTGTTTTTAAGGGGGTGGACATGTTAAGGTCCTAACCGGAACATAGGTAGATCAATGTATTCAGATGTAATAAAGGTCAATATTAATAAGGCCTTTCAATAAAATAGAATAAGGCGGATGTAAGAATATCTAATAGAATCTTTCGCTTCTAGAAGGATCTTCCTCTAGATGCTTCTCTTAATCGACATATTTAGTATAAATAAGGGTCGAGGGTATGAGAACCGTAGCTGAGAGATTATTGTAACAGAGCGTTGCTCGATTGGAGGTTTCCCCCTCAAAGAGGCCTGTGAACATTGCTTTCTGAATCAAAGTGCTATTTCTATTTCTATTGTTATATCATTCTGTGTATTGTGAAGATTATGTTGGATATTTTACTGTTATTCTGCCATTTCTAGCATTTTATTTATGTTCTGCATATTTTATATATTTGGTATCTTACAGTTGCAGAAAAGAATAAATATTCCTTCAGCACATCATCCTCTCATGTAGCTTAACTTGTTGAACAACCTCATCCTCAATAGGTTCATGACATACTTCCACAAACTGACCAGCGCGACGTCTCCAGCAAGGAAAGAAACTCACAAAGATTCAAATTCAACAAACATTTTTTCCTCTCCCCCAGGCACTCAATGCAATGGATACCATTTCTTCCTAAGGAGGGAGGATTAATCCAGGTGGATATTGGTGGCCACCCACCTTTCCAAATGGCTCAAACCAGTTTTTTGGCAATTTTGGTAATTTACTATTTTTAGCAGTTTTTAACTCCTAGGGCCATTTTGTGGCCCTAAACGAAGTTTTTGGAAAAATGGGGAGAAATATGTAAGTTCCTTCGATATTGAATCCAAAATGAATATCCTCGACGATACCTTTCCAATGGGCTATCATGCACCTAAAATGGAGATCATATGCAAAAGTTACGACCACGGGAAGTTGATGTACTAACTTACCCAAATGGGGCCCACATGAATTTTGACACTTCATCTCCTAGGGTTAGGTTTTTGGATGTATAGGGTTTTTGGAATTCATGTTTATTGTAAAAAGGCCTTCAGAGCCTCATTTTAATCATCTTATTGTGAATGTGAGTAGCAGTCACATCTCTTCTCAAAGATAAGATGCCACCATTCTAGCGAGTATTTCACTCTGTATTTTTACAGTCTCTGTACATTTCTTTCATTAATAGAAATCATGTATTACTGTATCTCTGTGTTTATGGTTTCATCTCGGATAAATTTATGTTATATTATTGGATATCTACGATATCTCTGTGCATTTATTTATTATATCTCCACTCTCATTTTGTGCCGAAAATAATCCGAATCAAATAGTGACCTGTGAATGGGGCCAACGTTGACATTTTTTCAAGTTGTTTCTGTATGCACTAAAATTTCACCTAGATAGACTATTTAAATGCCTTTATGATATGGGAGGGTTTATGGACTGAAATTTGACTCATACACCCACTTGTTTTGATCATCAATTCATCATGTAAACCATAAACCCTATGTTTCTTTCAAAGTACTCAAATTGGTTGACACAAGTTTAAAGTTTGCATCAACCTTTCTTCATTTTTCTTTCAGGTTCTACATTAATGTATATACAATGTATGTGTTTCATAGTTTTGATGAAAAATCCCTCTTTTTCGTTCATTGTCTAATAAACACCATAAAAATATTCCCTTGCAGTACTAGATGTAGGGACGTGTGTACTTTCGAACAAATTTTAAATGGGGCAACGAACATACATTATACTAGGACTATACATGGGCAACAGTGACCTATGAATGGGGCCAATGTTGAAATTTTTTCAAATTGTTTCTGTATGCACTGAAATTTCACATGGATAGACTATTTTCATGCCTTAATGATATGGGAGAGTTTCTGGACTCAATTTTGACTCACACACCAACTTTTTTCCATCATCAATTAATCATGTAAACCATAAACCCTATTTTTCTTTCAAAGTACACAAATTGGTTGATGCAAGTTTTAAGTTTGCATCAACCTTTCTTCATTTTTCTTCCAAGTTCTACATTAATGTATATGCAATGTATGTGTGTCATAGTTGTGATGAAAAATCCATATTTTTCATTGATTTTTTAATCAACACAATACAAATATTCCCTTGCAGTACTAGATGCGGGGACATGTGTATTGTCGAATGAATTTTAAAAGGAACAATGAACAAAAATTGTACTAGGACTAGACATGGGAAACAATGACCTGTGAATGGGTCCAACATTGAAATGTTTTCAAATTGTTTGTGTATGCACTGAAATTTCACATGGATAGATTATTTGCATGCCTTAATGATATGGGAGGGTTTCTGGACTCAAATTTGACTCACACACCCACTTGTTCAAATATTAAACTCCATTATCTCATATTGAAGCACTTACTAATGTAATGTAATAAAGTGGAATAATGTGACACTTGCCATTCATGTAATAAAGTTTTATCAAGAAGAATTGCAAGGTGATTTCTATGGAGGATAGTTTCATGCAGGGAACAATAATGAGGACAAATGGCCATGTGGAAGGGAACACTAAATGTAAGCCAACTTCTAGTTATGAGAATAAATTATGAGAATTTAGTATATTTTTTTATAGGTTAGAATAATTTTTCTAGTATATATGTTAATGATTCCTAATTTCACATTTGTATTTGATTGAAGGTACTAGCTTGCAAAGTATCAAATTTTAATTTCAATTTGATAAACCAAATATGAAATGAATCCTAATTAAAACCATCAAGTGTTGGAATTTGTCATTTAAGTGTAGTGTCATGTAGCTATCTTTTAAAACATATAGAGAGTAGTCTCTATAGAAGTAGAGCAATATGATACTGGATTCTCTTCTAAGATAATGTTGATCTTTTTAACCTTCAATAAATATTGATATATATGGTGGTGTGAAAAGAAGTAGAATAGGTAGAGGATAAAATCAAGGATAATTTAGTAGCCATCACTTATGCAAACATTTTCGTCGGCAAGAGAGACAAAGAAGGGAGTTTGTCGGAAAGAGACAAGGAAAGGATAACATCACAAGGGCAATGAATGTAAATAATCTTGTGATGAATTAGATATACTATCGACAAAAAAATTTCGTCGATAGTATAGCTAATTCATCACAAGAATATTTACATGGGATAAACAATGTAAATGGATGAGGTGGTTCCAAGTATAGCTAATTCATCGCAAGTATCTTCAAATGTACATATGGTATAAACAAAGGAAATGGATGTGGTGGTTCCATCTAACAGAATATTGGTATGATATTATGTATTACTCTACCTCCAAAATTACCCAATTTAAAGCGATATATGGTTATGAACCCTCGTCACCAAAGAATTGGGTCATTAAAAATGCAAGTATAAACTATTATTAATCTCTTTTAAAAGAAAATTGACTACCATAGGTTAACTCTTTCTCTTTCTCGTGGAGAAATACATAGTTAAAATAAGCTACCTTAATGGAATCAATGTTGAAATAAGGTCTAAATATGCATGAGATGATATGATTTTGGCCTCATGAGTGAGCAATATACCTGGAATGATCAATAAATGTCATCATCATCGTAAATGTCATCATTGTTACATTGGACTAGACATGGGAAATAGTGACCTATGAATGGGTCTTAGAGGTCGTGAATGTGTCTTTGAATGGTGTTACATGGTTTGTAAGGAGTGTAGGTCTTATATGGTGCAATGTAGTTTAGTCTATAAGAACAATATCTATGCCAAACCCCAAAATGGATAGTACCATATATTGTTCATAAGACAAATATTCTTTGTATGTTTCCTTTGTGGTGGCTCAAGCCCTCACACATGATGCATGACAATGAAATGTAACAATTTGACTATTGAATGATAGTGTTATGTCACATGCAAATTTTTAACTGACTTAGCTTGCAATAAACTTTGACAAGCCCTTATGGACCAAGCATCATTTGATTGGTAGGATATTGACAACTTTCAAGACTCTTATCTCTACAAGGAATGTTTCTTTTGTAGGATATTGGTAGCTTTCAATATTCTTATCTCTTATATATTAGTGCATGACGACTGTCGGGGAAAATTTGAAAAAAAACAAGAAAATTACAATTTTTAAAGGGTAAAATCTGAGCAAACTGAGAACTAATATACCTTACCTTCATACATAGAACATACACGCACCTTATAATCCACCTGAATAGTTACATAACATTAATTTAAAACAGCCTTAAAACTAGAAATTGTACATGTTCAAATAGGTTTCGACTAACACTTTTATAAGTCAAACCCTTATGTAATTGTTAAAATATAACCCCTAACATTTATAACCCGCTTAAGCATATAAACCCTAATATAACCTCCCTATCCCTTACCATATATAATATCAATAAACCCTATCCCATTAACAACTAATAGAACCCTTGGTATCTATAAAGACATCTAATATCTAATCCTTACACCTTCTATTACATCTAAATAAAATAAAACTAGATTCCTATACCCTTCAATCCATAACCATATATCCCTAAATCCCCATAATTCATATAATATTGACCCCTATAACCTATCACCCTAACATTTATAATTTCTTACCCTTCTAACTGAAGTCACTCCTTACCCATATAACTCCTAGCCGTGGTAACCCCTAAACTGTATCCATGTTAAAAACTAACCTCTAAACCATAACCCCCAAACCCAAAACTTGCATAATCCTTAAGACCCTAAACTTGTATAACCCTTAACCTATATATCCCTTACCCTCCATAACACCTAGCCCATAATCCATATATATAACTTATATATCTTGTAATTCGACCTATAACATATCATTTGTAACCGATAAACTCTAGACATTTTAGCCACTACAATTGTTAACCTATATTAACCCTAACCCTTATCACCCCTAAATTCTATAAATTGTATCACACCTATTAGTGCATAAATTGGTTAACAAAAGTTTTAAGTTTGCACAAGCCTTTCCTCATTTTTCTTTCAGGGTGACACAAGTTTTTAAGTTTGAAATATTAGAGAATACACTCATCTAATTGGACATTGTGATGAGATGTTATGGCCACATATGTTACCAAATACAATATTAGAAGATATAACATATAAATGGTACAAGGGATATGAGGAAAAAGGTGAGA
>ML820089.1:50574-64436 GCA_009831015.1 Picea engelmannii | reverse complement strand
CATGGGGATATCATTGCATGTATAGATAAGTATTTATGAGAGCCTTCAATATTGTCTCTACGAAAACATCCTTCTTAATTACATTATATCATGATTAGATAGAACTATAGGTACATATTTGTTGACAAAAAATGAGATAACATGGTCTCAATGTTGGAACCTTGTTGGGCTACAAGGACTGCACCAAGACTAGTGTTACTCCAAGGTGAAGGGGGATGCAATACCCTAGTTTTAAACATTAGATTAGATTATGTAATGTCATAATTATATGGATACAATTACATGTTTCAAGATAGGTGGGTTGAGTTGCAATGACATCACAACGTACATATAAAGATACCTTGTAATATTTTTAGCTTGGATACAAAGACAAAGGCCCAAATAATGAATGGTTATGAGTCCATGTTCTTATGATGTTATGTTTTTGTTCCTAAGGTATGATAGCATAGATATATTGTCATCTTGCACTTTATTTTATGTTTAAATGTTATGAAGAAAAAGAGGAAACATAAGGTATATTACAAAAAACATGAAAATGGTTCGTAAGGAGCACAAGGGGACTATGATCCCACAAGAGAGGAAGAGGAAAATGAATCCATGGGTAAAACGTTCCTTTCCACATGTCCTTTGGATAATCCACCATCCTTTTTACCATGTTTTATTAAAAATATCACTAACCACTTTGACCATATGTATGTCTGAAGGAAAATTGATTACATTCGTGGGAGGGTGATCCGAAATCGGATTCAGAGGACTGTCAGGGCATGAAAAATGCTCAAAAATGAAAGTGCTCGGAATCCAACGAAACCAACACCATTGCGTCCGACTCGTCTTCCTGATTTCGATGGTATAATGTTTATGTCAAACGGAGTCCGTATGAAGAAGATATCGCATTCTGTCCACCGAGCCAAACAGGCAAAATTTTGGGATGGTGACTGTACCTGTCCGTACAGTCCGTACAGGACACGTGTCAGTCCGTACAAGACACATGGCACATTTGTACAGGTGACACATGGAAGTCTTAGGAGATGACACATGGCGGTGTCTGTACAGGACACGTGGCAGCACCGGAAGGCGACACGTGTCAGGCTGATTTGGCATTTTTGGCGCGCAGTTGGACTAATCCCGAAGTGACACGTGTCACCACTGAAAGGGTGACACGTGGCAGGGTGACGTCAGCAGATGACGTGGCATACGGCAAAGACTGACCGGGCAGATGATATGGCATACGGAAGTTGATGTGTCGGTGCTGACGTGGGCGAATCATATTGCGACACGTGGCACTGTTTAGGCGAATGGTAAGGTGCCACGTGGCCCAATCAACGGCTGCCACGTGGCACCCCGGGTTTAGCCAATGACAGCTATGTAAAAAACTTTTTGGGCCGGGGGATTCGAACCCCGGACCTCCCTCCATGCTACGCTTTAACAACTTCGCCGAAACCATGTGACCACCGTGTGTTCCTTGTTAACATGGTGGCGGGATTTGTATTTAAACTTGGTTTATGTTAAAAAGGCGGGGGCTATCGGGCCGGGGCTTAGCCCCGACCCCGGTTTCTTTTTGTTACATGTGACCAGAACAGAGCGCGGTTATGGTTTACCGTTGCAAAATGTGCGCAGGAATTTATGGTTTGGACGGTTAAAAATTAGCCCGCGGCCATATGATATATGCCCTATAACCAAGAGCTAATGCGTGCAGTGGGGGCCAACGCTTAGCCCGTAGGTCTAGCGCTAGGCCATATGGCCCCATATGACCTTGTTAAGGGGGCGCGCGCCCAGCTTTGGGGGATTAAAGCCAAATATAACTATATTATAGTTCAAGTGGGTTATTTTAACCACTTTTTAATTATTTTAATGTAATTAATCTTTTTTTTTAAGGGTTATTGGGCTTTTTTAGAGCCTAATTTCATGGAGGAAGTTGGAGATTGAAACCAAATTTCCCAATTATTTAACCAAGGCTATGTTGGGAGAATTTGGTCAGATTTTGAAGCCTTTGGAGAGCTTTTGGACGGTTTTGGAGAGTAGAGATGCTGAGGCAAAGCCAGGCCTAAGCCAGTTTGAGGCAAGGAAGCTGTTGAGGTAGAGATGCTGTCGGACGATTTCTGAGAGCTCGGGACATCTGTTTCAGGTGCCGTAAGTTGTGAAAGATTCTAGAGATCATGGAGAACAAGACCAGATCAGTCTAGAATCCAATCGGCATTGTAAAGATGTACTAATAAGCTTTTGAAAAGAAATCAAGAGGCCTCCCTCACAGAGAAAAGGCCCGGAGACGTAGGCAAAGTTGTCGAACTCCGTTATCAAACTTGTGCATTATGGTTTTTTGTTTTCATTTTTTTTTTCAGATCTGAAAATATGTTAATGGTTGTATAATTCATTTGATTTTCTCGCTCTTTCGTTAAGTTTCCCAATGGTCAATTAATGCATGTGAATAAAACTCAACCATAGTCATTTCGAAAAATCCTGACGGATCAGAGGGTATGTATGCATTATGTAACCAAAAGTAGAAATGTTCCTATTGAATCTTCCTATTACATTATTATGAGATTTTATCTAATGAAAATGGTGTAATATCCCAAGTCTAAAAAGGATTCCCACGATTGCAACCCATGCCAAGAATTCATGGGTTTGAGAGGATGTGTGGGTATACAGTAGGTGAAATGTTTGGGTGGCATGTAGAAGATGGAAAATGATTGATCCAGAGTGGAATCCATGTTTGTAGAGTGAGAAGAGTCAACGGGGATAAATATAACATTTTTACGCATTGCATATATTGATTGTTGATTATATATGTGCCATAACCACCTTATTAGATTAGTATCCCAAAGGGAAATCAACAAATTGACATTCCTTTCCTACACCAAAGAATTTAATGGGTAAACTTTTGAGTGAACTATGTAGAAGAGAAGGGAAACACTTTTGGTTTTGTTTTCAATTGAGAGGAGGGGTTCTATGGTTGATTAAATATTGGTGAGGTATCTAGAGTACATTTTGGTATAGGATTGATTAAGTTGTGTGTATTGTTGCTAGAATTGAATGAGAGATAGATCTTAATGGTTTTAATCTTCCATTGCAGTCTCATAACCCAACTTATAGGTGACATTTATTGCAAATGGATACAACTAGGAGTTGGATCACTCTTCTACAAATGGTTTTGGTGGACAATCTTCTAAGGAATTATTTGTATTCATTTATATCTATGCTTGGTTGTCTCCATTTTACACATATAACCTTTTTTTATTAAATTGAGTTTAATATTTGAATAATGTACATGAAATATTTATGAATTATATAATATATTTGAAGTATATATTATTTAATTCATTTTCACATTAATTTATAGTACAAGTTTATGGGTGTTATTGGAATCCCCACTATGAATTACTATCCCAATGAGTAAATGATGAAAATGTTGAGTACATTATAAGCACCCACTTCTACAAATAATTATCCATGAAGGTAACCTTGAATCATGACATACACCCTCTAGATGGAGTCTTTCTTCAAGTCTTGAAATAAAGGGCCTAATTTGAGGTTTAACACATCAAGGAAGGCTTTCTTTGCATAAGAAATTCTTAAAGAATGTGAGCCATGGTCTTGTTCTTTTAAGAATATACCTCCATGGCACATAGGCCATAAATGGAGCCCTAAATTATGAGACGTATCCTATATTTATATTATTTGGCATTAGAGTGGGTGAAGGGCCTAATTTCATTGTTTGGCATAGATGGGAAGGGTATCCTTAGACAAGGAATGTCTGAAATGAAAGGAATTTCACATTGAAGAACCCACCTCTAAGGGAAATTGGGGATGAACATTGCCTCAAACACGAGGCAAGCCCTATGGATAAAACCATTGGCGAAGAGTGGGATAAGGGCCTAATTATAGGGTCCAGTGCTCAATGTAAGAATAATCTCTACCAACATGATTTCAAGCTAAAATATAGGTGCTTTCACCTTGAAGTACCTACCTTTAAGGGACATCAACCAAGAGGTTGGACTAGGGCCATATATAAGCCCTCTAGATGGAATAAATAGCTCAAGAGTGGAACAATACTATAAATGTATGGTTTGGCACACTAGGGAAGAGTATCTACTTCCATGTCATGCTTTAAGGCTAAAATTTAGGGGATTTATCCTTCAAGTATCCACCTCCAATGTAAATCATCCATGAAGGAAACCCAAAGTATGAGACAGTCCTTGCAGATGGAATATTTCACTAAGGAGTGGGACAAGGGCCTAATTCTTAGGTTAGGTGCACTAAGGAATGGTCTCCTCACACAAATAATGGTGTGATGCCTTACATGTGGCCTCGATCAAAGATACACTTTCACCATGAGTGTTATATGTCATCCAGTATGAAGTTGGCACAACAAGGATGAGAGTATATCCTAAGACATCTTTAAGGGATAAAAACTATGGGCTTAGGCCTAAAACACAACTTCTAGGGATTTTGGGCAATTCATTAGATACTATACCATGAGACAACCCTTGTACAAGGAATATTTAGCTCTTGATGAAATATTATATGTATTCCATAGTTCATAGAACTAAGGAAGCATCTACTCAAACAAAAGACATACTTCAAAGATAAAAATAAGGGGTTCAGGTCATAAATGTTAATTCTATGGCTTAAGGAAAATGTGCATGACCTTAGATCATTATGAAAGCCCTTAAGAAGTAATCTTTGGACCACATACAAAATATGCATTGGATTTAAGATTTGGGACACCATGGATGCATGTCTTTGATAAAGGCAACCTTCAAGGTTAAAAATTAAGGTTTATGGGGCCTCAAACCATGACATGGGTCTTCTAAATGAATATTTTTCCAATAAGTGGCATAAAATAAAGGGCCTAAGATATTCTTAATAACCAATTTTTATTTGTTGGGGGAAGTCGTGACCAATATCACGGTTTTATAGTTGCATATAACATGTAATATATAATGTGTACTCATTATATTGAGTATATGCATTAACTAAAGCTATTTTTTTGCAAGATAAAGTGTTAGTTAATGTGTATACCTAATTTTAAATAAATGCATCTTGTTCTTTTTTTTTATAAGTAAGAATTTTATAAAAGTCTGTCAAAGTCCAAGAGTACACATAATTTGCATGGTTTCAAGCTGTAAACATTGAGCTTCCCCTTAATGAAACCATCTTAGCTAGCCAAACCACCTCAAAACTAAAGGCATAAGCTGCAAATATCACTAGTAATGTTTAGAGTTCTAGCCCCTAACGGAGGCCTATACAACTATACAGAGTGTAGACCGAAATAACCATAAGAAAAATAGGGCCAAACAGTGGCCATGGAAACAAAAAGACAAAACAAAGCTAAGAGGTGGTCATGCACTAAACAAAAGAAAGACAAAAGGTGGCCATGCATAGAATAGAGCATCACACACTTCACCGATATGGGTTGTAGTGTGGCCATGCAGCCACGAAGAAGGTGTCGAATATTGGGTCCCCAGGGGGAGGCATTTCCTCCTCGACTGGTGTCCCATCCAGTTGCATGGAATCCTCCCACTATGGTGACATGTTCCTCTCCTTATTTCCAACCTCCTCCTGGACTTATTCCTTATGTACGTCAATTGGTCAGGATGGAATCCCTTGGTCATTGTGATCTAGCCCAGAGTAGACCAACGCTCCCCGAGGTGCCAACACTGGTGCTATTTTTTCCGTTGTGTGTGTTGTTGCTACTTGGGATACCTCTGTTAGGAAGTGGGGATCACCCTGCATTGCAAAGATAAATTTTAGGAGATGAGAGGCTTTTCCATCCAGGATCTCCAGTCAGAAGCAAAGGTCATCCATATCCTGCCGCAGGTCAAAAATCAAGGTATGCAACAGAGCAAGACTTGATTTCCATTCATAGTCTGGGTCTGTGTTGGAGTCCGCTCAAGAGTGGGGTGGATGGCTTGATTTTTGACTCTCCTGTAATGACTGTGAGTTTGGGGAGTTGGGAGGAGCCAAAGGGCCTGGGAGAAAGGTAGAGGCTAAATTGCCTAGGGGTCTTGGGTTATAATCCAAAGAGGCCACAGAGCAGTCCAACCCCTCCATCCTGTTGGCTAGAGACATAGAGAGGGGCGGGAGATGAGCAGGGAAATGGGTTGACTGTTCTAGGGAGGATGATGAGGTGGCCGACAGGGAGGAGGATGATAGGGATGGTGCAGGCAGGGGACAGGGGACCAAGCAGGGTTGGTTTGGGTGCAAATTTGACCCTCATTTGGACTTTCCTCAGAGCCGAGGCATCTTTGAGAAGCAGAGGGATTGAGAGTGAACTAGGAATGGACCAAGAAAGCACAAATGTAGAGCAAGGAGAAGTTGGGCAGGAGGCCGAGTGCTGAGAAGAACCACCAGGAAGGAATGAGCCATTAGGATTTGCTGAAGCCATTCAAATAGGTGAGGTAGCTGGTGAAGTGCCATAAATGATCGCACATGTAGGGTAGAGGCCAAGGGAAGGTGAAATTCCTTTGAGAGGAAGAGAATATAGAGCAGGGCGCACTAAGATTAATGATGCCCTGGTTTGAATGAGAATAATTTAATGGAATGGAGCTAGTGGGAGGTTGTGGCACGCGGTCGTTACGTAGCTGGTGCAACAAAGGAACTCTTCTGGATGTGACTCTTGATGCGTGTACTCCACTAGCACCCCATCCAAGGGGTTGTCGATGGTTAGAGATTTTTCCTGACATCTCTGAAAGATAGGATGTCTCTGGTGGGTAGGGGCCTAACAAAGAATATTTGGTCCAATTGTTTCTACCCCGATGTTGGATAGATTGTCTGCAATATGGTTGGCCTTTCTTCTAACATGAGAAGGGATGAGAGATTGACCTTGTTTGAGGAGGGTTGCAATGGTTCTGAGACCATGAGTGAGGTGCCAATAGGGAGAGACCTTCTCCAGGTCAGCTCCATTCAATATTTTTTGTAAGAGATTGAGGATGATTTCATAGTCTCCTTTCACTATGAGTTTGTTGAAGTGGTGCTTTAAGGCCAACTGAAGTCTCGTGGTTATCCCCCCAAAGTTCAGCCGCATTGTTGGTAGTATGTCCTAAATTTATCACTGTAAGGAGGAGAATGCTTCCCTACTGATTGAGGATCACTTCCCCAAACCTTGCCGCTCATGGGTTTCCTTTGGAGGCACTATCAAAATTGAGCTTAAGGAAATCCCCAAGGGGTGGGGACCAATGGGAAGGGTTTTTTCCTCGAGAAGAAGGGTGAGGATGGGATGTCGAACTTTGGATATTGCTGAGTTTCTAGTTATTCATGATCCTTGGCTTCTGGGTTGGGAAAATCAAGTCCTCCTCCCACCAAGGCTGCAAGCTGATTGTTTCAGTTATATTGAGGGAAATTTGGATCCAAGTGCATTGGCAATCTTGTTGGATGTTTTTGAAGATTCTTCTATTTCTCTCTTTCCAAAGTTGCCAGAGGATAAAGCCAGGGAGAAATTTCCAAATGCGATTAAAAACTAATGACTGGAAGGCTTATCCTCTCCTTGCTTCAATGGTGTTGTTGATGTTGTTCCTTTGGCAATCTGAAGTGTGCATTATGGTTGCACATTGATCCCAGAAATTGACATTGTAAGGGCAGGTGTTGAGAAGGTGATTCATGGTTTTTGCCTCTTCCAGGCAGAGGTGACAGATGGAGGGTCTGACAAATCCCCTTTTAGTAATATTCTCCCAGGTGAGGATACTTCCATGTGTGCCACCATCTAGAGAAAACTGCTTATTTTAGGCCAATGCTTTAGGGACAAGATTTTGCGCCAAATTTCCTTTGGGGGGTGAGGATTAGGATTGGATTTTAGTCTATAGGATTCTTGGATGCTGAAAGTACCTTCTGGAGAGCTTCCCCATCTAAGGATGTCCTCTCCTTGTAAAATAGGAATTTTCTGATCATTGGACATTTTGTGCCAAGGTTGGAGGTTCACCTGTGCATCAACATGAAGTTCTTCTCTATCAGCTTTCCAGCATCTCCATGTGGTACTTGTGTATTTTCCATCCAAAATTATGCCACTCTGGTCAGTCCTGCAAGGGTTGTAGGGGGGTAGAAGGTGGTTGCCCAGTCCTCCAGTGCTAAAACTGGTAGTTGTTGCCATGAATCGTTCCAGAAGAGGGTTGTTTGACAGTTTCAAATTTCCCAGAAGGCATGGTTGGTGATCATGTGGCGATTATGCTTGGTTGTTTTCCAAATCAAGGAGCCTGGGGTATCTTCGTTCCAGTGAATGATGTTCCTTTCTGTTGTATTGGGAGTGTACTTCCATCGCCAGAGCCTGGACCAAAGGTCTTGAGGTATTTTCAACCATATCCACCAAGTCTTTGCGCTAAGGACTTTGTTCGGAATAGAGGGGTCTTTGATTCCTAAGCCTCCTTGTGTCTTGGATTTACGGAGCTTCTCCCAGCTAATCAGGGCAAGTTTCTTTTGAGTCCCTTCCAGAGGAAATTTCTTTTCAAGGATTTGATCACATTGAGAATGTTGGTAGGGGTTGCGAGAGAAGAGAAGGTGTAGATTGGCAAAGCCTGCAGAACTGATTTGAGGAGGATGAGATGACTAGGGAAGTTTAGAGTACGATAGATCCATGAGGAGAGTCTTTTCACAAAGGAGGTAAGGAGACCTTCCCAGGAGCTATTCTGGAGGGCTTTGTCAAGGAGGGGGATGCCAACATATTTGGAAGGAAGGGAGCTTCAAGTGAAACCCATAATCTTTGAAATATGGAGCTGAATCGATAGAGGAGTATTAAAAAAGAAGACATGGGACTTGTCCTTGTTTATGTCCATCCCCGAGGCTTCATAGAAGGTATTGATGATTGAGATAATGGTAAGGGATTCTTGGACTGTTGGGGAGCCCATCATCAATGCATCATCAACAAATTTGTTGTGAGAAATTGGGGGGCTAATACCATGCAAAGACAACCCTTTCAGCGTTCTATTTTCCACCATAGCCTTAATTGAATGACCAAATCCTTCCTCTAGGATGATGAAAAGGAAGGGAGATAGGGGGTCCCCCTGACAGATTCTTCTGGTGGGGGTGAAGGGGCGAGAAGGAACGTCGTTTATGAGGATAGAGAAGAAGGTCATGGAGGTGAGGTTCAGAGTCCAAGCAACCTTGGAGGGGTCAAAACCAAAGGCGAGGAGCATATCTCACATATAGTCCCAACTTAACTTATCAAAAGCTTTGGAAAGGTCCAGTTTTAAGAGCATACCTGGAGTTCGGGTCTTCTAAAGAGAGTGTATGACCTCATGGGTGAGGATGATGCTGTCCAGGATTTGTCTTCCTTTCACATATCCTGATTGTTTCGGTGAAATGATAAAAGGTAGGAGGGGCTTAAGACATCTTTCAATCACTTTGGTTAGGAGCTTTTAGATGACGTTGCAAAGAGATAATGGCCTAAACTACTTGGGATGGTTCACTCACTCTTTGTTGGGGATGAGAGTAAGGAATGTGGCATTAAGGAATGGGAGGACTTGTCTAGAGATTCTAGAGTCTTCAATGATTTCCCAAACTTCTTCTCTGAGCATGGGCCAACAATGATGAAAGAAATCAAAAGTGAAGCCACCGGGTCCTAGGGATTTACCTTTGGGGGTGTCTTGAAGAGCCTAGTCCACTTCCTCAAGCGTGATTGGTCGAATTAAAGTCACATTTTGATCCTCAAAAATTAAGAGGGGTATGTTCTTTGTGATTTGTGCTATAGCTTGAGATCTGTCCCTTTAGGGCTATGTCAAGAGGTTTTGATAATAGTTAACCAACTCTTCTTCCAGATCCTCATGTGTGTGTCTAGTTTTCCCATCATCTGAAGTAATTTGAGTGATATGATTGGTGTACCTTCTTTAGATGGTGGACCTGTGAAAGAACTTGGTGTTTCGATCTCCCTCTTTGAGCCATTGGATGCAAGAATTTTGCCTCTAGAGGATTTCTTCTTGAAGTTTTATTTCCTCCATCTTTTGTGTGAGTTCTTCCTCCTAGTATTTGAGGGGTTTAGTTAGCCCCATGTCTCGGATTTGAACTTGGATGTTTCTCATTTGTTTCATGAGATGTTTTTGGTCTTCAAAGATGTTTCCAAAAGTTTGCTTGTTCTAGGTTTTGAGTTTCTTCTTGAAGTTCCTAAGTTTTTGCTGGAGTCGGTACATCTTAGTGTCAATGGAAACTGCATCTTCCTCCCACCAAATGTGAGCATTCCATTGGAATTCAGGGTGTTTTAACTAGAACTACTCCATTCTGAAGGGCTTGCATCTAGGGTTACCCAGGATATCTAGCCAGAGTTGTATAGGCCAATGATCAGATCCATGGAAATCCAGGATCTTGGCATCCAGAGCTGTACCCTCTAGCATGAGCGAGTTTGAAAGGAGGAAATGATCCAATTTGTAGGCTATTTTGAGAGATCCCATTCTGCGGTTTGTCCAGGTGAAGGTGTCATTGGCGTTGTCGGGATCTAAAAGACCAAGATTTTCAATTTGGCACTAAAAGTCAATCGAATCCCCTTCGAGCCTCCGAGTGCCTCTTCTTTTTTCATCTAAGTTGCATATCATGTTGAAGTTGCCTCCTAGGATCCATCTATTCCATGCTATTATAGTGGCTTGATGATCCAAGCTGCGAAGGAAGGCATGTTTGTTCCTTGACTTGGTTGGTCCATAAACATTAGTTAGGTAACCTGACTAGTTGGAGCCAATGAGTCAGTAGCCCATCATAATGGACCATTTGGTTGTGAAGAAGTAGTCTAGAGTGATCGTGCTCAGGTTCCAGAAGAGAGCTAACCCTTCTGCTTCTCCCATGGTCATTGTGTAGGTGCCTCTCCCCTTCTTCCAACAATTGGGAAGTATCTTTTCCATCTCTTCTATGTTGCATTTTGTTTCCTAGAGTAGCAGTATATCTGGTCTTTCCATGATGAGCATATCTCGTAGTAATGTTTGTTTACTACGACCTTTGAGTCCCCTTATATTCCAGGAGATGATCTTCATGAGGAAGGGTGGGAGGGAAGAGGTGGGAAACTGTCATATATGAAGTGGATCTGACCTGAGTTGACCATGAAGTGTCCTATCTCCTGGATGAGCTTGTTGGTGGATTTACACCCTCGTTTCTTTTCATCTTTTTGAGGTTTGCATTATTATTTTAGCGTATTTTCATGAATTCCTAGGCTTGCACTGGATATGGCGATAGAGCCTACTAATGAGTTGAGGAGAATTTTGTGCACTTTTCTCATCTTATCAGGTGTGATGGTGAAGAGTTTATGATTTCGGTAGGTGTGCTCCAGGTGCTCCAGGTCTACTTTGGCTAGATCTTGCTCATCCAGTTCCATATCCACATCTCCATCTTCAACCTCTCTGGGTTCCAGAGCTGCAGTCAAAGAGTTGGTTGTGGCGGTAGATGGGGAGGACACTTGAGTTGCCTGTGCTTCCCCTTTTGTTGGGTCTGGGGGTGTTTTCTCTTGGGGTGGAGCTCGCGATGCTTCGAAGCCTACTAGTTGTTGCTGCAGTATCCCATATTGATTACTTGTGGTTGATTTCTTCGTCCAAAATCTCATAAAAAGACCTGCTGAGTTGAATAAATACAGTCCGTCGTCAAAGATCTGATTCTGATCTTCTAGGTTATGGAGGATTATGTTAAAGAAACCCTTGGAGCCCAGCTACAGATCGAAGTGACCTTTGGGCTTCCACCATTAATATATCCATTTTACCAGTTCCTTTTCAGATGGCCACATACCTAATTTTTTTTCTCATTAGGGCATAGTCTCTCATGTACTGCTTTTGTTCCTCAATCCAGGGTCCGTTGATAATGTATTTTGGGGCTTGCGGTGCTTGCGGAATGCATTTCCCTGGTACCCAAGGTCGGGCTATGCTTGCAGCTGGTGTGGTGGGTCTAGCTTTCCCTGAGTCTATGTCCATATCACGATCTTTGAAAGTCCCCTCAGAGATGAGCTGTGAGCGTAGGTCTGGGGGGGTTCGAAAGTTGTTCTCTTAGAGCCACCTCCATTGCTTCCTTGAGTTGTTGCAGCACTATATTAAGGGTCTCTTGGCCCTCCGACACTTGGGAGCATTATGCACCTGCAGGGCGGCAAGGTGCACTAGAGCAGAAGTTACCCTAACCCTAGCGCTGAACAATAAATGCATCTTATTATTTGAAGGTGAAGTTCATAATAATTAGTGGATATGATCTATACATCACTACTTGATAGTTGAAAATTAAATTATTTTCTAAACTTCTATCAATATCTCAAAGTTTAAAGATAGTTTTTAATATATAAAATAATTATTTATTTAAAAAACAAAAAATTATAAAATCAATTTTAAAAAATTTTAAATTTATAATTTTTATATAGAAAATATTTTTATTATCATTAGTGCAAAACATAATTTCTACACTATAACTCAATTATTTAGTTTTTTTTTTATTTAATAATTATGTTTATATTTATTTCTACACAATAACAAAATTATCGAAACATTAATTTTAAATTTTTTTGATTAATAATAATGTTTATAAATATACTATGACCCAATGAATCTCATCTTTTAAACTATGGTTTCATGTGCTTAAATTTAAGGTAAATATGAAAAGAAAACTAAACTTGAATTTACATGTATTACTATATTCTTTTAAAAAGTCTTCTTAACCCCCAATGTTAAAATTTATAATTTGAAAACCATTATTTCTTATTAAAATATTTTGTTTAAAACAATTAAACTCCAAGATATCTTCTCTCTTTAATGGTTCAATTAATGAAAGCAAGTTTTAAATTTGAATAAAAAACGCATTATCCCAACATCTTCGTCCTTTTCACGGACAAATTTGCATTCATCTCTGAATGCTTGAATGAAGATTTGTGAAAATTATCCGGCTCTTGTTGAATTTGGCAATTAGTTAGCTGTTTCCAATTGTACCAGAAAGTGTAGGGTGGGTCCAGGGAGATTTTTGAATTTGGCAATTAGTTAGCCAGTTATCAGAACGTAGTTTAAACGTTTTATATTTTGGTTTTTTTTAAGATTTTTTGGTTTGATTTTGTTTAAAATTTGGTAAAAAATGGTTAGCCAAGGCTGTTATCTGGTGTCTGTACTTTTAATGGAGATGATGTGGATAATTTATAATATGGCTTTTAAGTTTCAACCAAATAAAAAGATAATTTAACACAGCCCTGGACTCTTCCCGTATTTGTATTCCGGCCATTATTTTGAAGGACACGCGACCATATATTTCGGCATGCCAGTGGATATGATAATAGAAAGCAGACGTTAGAATTAGAATGTTTATAACCGTTTGAAATGGAGGGCCAATATTTTGAAGGAGATGCCAGGAGATGGAAGTGGATCTGATAATAAAAAGCTGATGTTAAAATTAAAATGTTTATGACCGTTTGAAATGGAGAGAATATAAAATATGTGAGACGACCAACCTTGTAATAGTTTCATTTCATTTTCTATAATCTGAATTGGTTTCTTGGTTTCTCCTTTTCCTTTTTTCTTTGGTTTATTTCAGTTGTATTCGCATGGCCAAGTATGTTGGTTTTTATAGTCCATTTTATTTACCTTAGTTTTGGTTGTAGTTGGTTTTACTAATTGATCTTTTTTTCATCTTTTTCTGATTGATTTTACTGGTTGTAATTGGTTTTACTGGTTGATTTATTTTCATCTTTTTTTATTTAAGTTCGCATAGTTTAGTGTACCAATTTTATTTTGTAGGAGAATATAGACAGAGGAGATTAAACCTATGTTCTCGAGGATCAATTGTTACAATGGGGATATGGCAATGAAGGGTGTAAATCGAAATTGTCAGCGAAATTGTCTCATCAGAGATATCTCCTACAATGAACCAGGTCGCCATGAACCCCATCAATGCCATTTAAGGTCAGTAATCGTTACTCATTGACGTGGTTTATTTTTAATATT
>ML820089.1:0-16251 GCA_009831015.1 Picea engelmannii | reverse complement strand
CCCTAGACATATCTAGGGTCTTCAATCTCTTGGTCCCAGACCAAGAACCCAATGCCCCAGGCATGGGTACCCTGGACTCAGTCCAGGGGCCCTAGACATTGTCTAGGGTCTTTATCAACATTGGTCCCAGACCACATACCCCAAGAGTTCATTGAGGGCCCTAGATCTCGTCTAGGGTCTTAGAGAACATTGGTCCCATACCACATACCCCAGGAGTTTACTGGGGGCCCTAGATCTCGTCTAGGGGCTTAGCCAACATTGGTCCCAGACCACATACCCCAGGAGTTCACTGGGGGCCCTAGATCTAATCTAGGGTCTTAGTCATCCTCCAGGAGAATGGCTCTCGCAGCTGCTTATAAATTTAACAACATGTATGATGATCGATGTTGATCCATATCTTTGATGTTTAAAAGTTGGATGCCTAACCCCCATGGCGACAAAAAGTAGGGAAAGCTAGGCAGAAACACATAAAGCACTTGTCCTAAGTTTTCAAATCAAATATGATTTTTTCACTGGCAGATTAAAGAAAGCACATATATTAATAGTTGAGGCATTGACACTCAGATCTACGGTCAACAGGTTTTTTCGGACCCGCCCCCCCCCAATTGTTTTACCTTTAACGGTGGGGGGGGGTCCATAATTATGGGTAACAAATGCTCACATCTGAATGGATCAGGCACTGGCACCCATATCCATGGCCAAGATTAAATTCCAGACCCCCCTGACCTTTCTTCCTTTAATGGTGGTGGGTGGGTCCAGAAATTTGATTAAACATTGCGCTCATATCTACAGTCCAGCAGCAGGTGCACTGATGGACGACTGACAACATTTTTTAGACCCCCCCTGACCGGTCTACTTTTAACGGTGGGGGGGGGGGTGGGTTTGGAATGAAATGGTTTTCTATCAGGCTCCCTCTGCTAATGTGGCAGGAATCTATTGCACTAGACTCCCATCACTTACCACAAACCATCTTACCACTTACCATTTACCACTTTTCTGACATACCCCTGTCATCCCGTGACATCATTTTCCACCATCTTCTCCTAATAGTCCCATCTCGTAACTCTATCAGTCCTTTCCCCCTTCTCACCCATCATAGATCCTTTCACCATTGTTGTTCCTAAATCAACACCATCCACGTCACCGAGTCATACTCGTCACTCATTTTTTTATCTGCCATCTCATGCTCCAAAGCACTCGTTGGCCATTTATTACAGGCTAATTTACCCGTTAGCCTATTGATCTGTCCTCCCGCTCCCAACGAGTGTATTTTTTCTTAAAACTAAGCTTTCTCCTCATTCTCCCATTGCTCATCTTATCCTCACACCAGAAATCTTTCCTTGCCTTCTCTCCATTTTCAGCTAGAAGCCCAAAACCACAGCCTTTCCCACTAACGTTTGTGTTTAAATTGCAGGTAATATTCACAGCGATGGAACCAAAATCCAAGAAAGTAGAAGATGAGGAAAAATATCTCCTCCCACCTGCTATCAACCTTGACAAGATCCCCTTGTCCGAAAAACATCATCTAATCTCATATGCAAGGTGTGAATTTGACTTTGTAGATTTGCAGTCATGGCTCAAAGACACTTTCTTAGATCAGAGTGATGAAATTGGGCTCTGGGAGTCCAATATTCCTTTATATATTTTCCCTCAGGTCCATCATTTCCCTAAATTTTCCCTCAAATGCCAAGCTCATTACCTCCCTGACCAGATAACCATAGTCTCATCATCGGGAGAAACTCTGTTCTTCATCACGCCAGAGGCCATTGATCAGATGATGAAGATTCCCAGAATTGAATCAGCCTCCCCTTTTAATCTTGAAATCATAGCAGATCTATACCAGAAACTGTCTTTCCCTCAGAGAGCCCAATTTTTTTATCTTTTTCTCCCACATGATGCTTAGCTCCCCAAGTCGAATCCCCCATATCCTTCCTCCCTGTTCTCAGAGAAGGGAAACCAAGTCATTTCATCACTCTATTCTTTGCTTGGTTATTTTTCAAATGAATGGGTGGATGAACCCATATTGGGGTTTCTGTCCATTTTCTCTACAGAGGAAAGGCCCACCACTCAGTTCGAATATAGTACTTTCCTGACAGAGAGTATTCACAAGCAACTTTCAAAATTCTCCACAGAGGGCATGTTTCGGTATTCCTCCATACTGGCTAACATATTCATTTTCTTTCAAGTGGACAGGTTCTTTTTCTCGATGCAGAAAATGGACAAGAATGGGAAGCCACGTGCGGTAACATCTTGGACTTCGTTGCTTAGACGAAATTCCATGGAGTTCAATTTCAAATAGGTCATCGAGCAGTTCTACCACCTAGTGGTGAGCATGCCCACTGGTATACCAGAACCACGGATAAATGAGGATATTCAAAGGATCTTACACCTCTCAGACCTTGCGAAAACTGGAGATTGGTATCTTTACCAAAATCACACCGAGATTAGAGTATATGGATGTGAGTTAGCTCCATACAAACTGCCCAAGTATTTAACCATTAGGATATTTTCCCTGGAGTACATAAGACAAATGATAAATTCAAACGACATACACTTTGTGTCTCTAAAAAAAAAACAACAACTCAGAATTAAAGGGCAAATAGGGTCTTTTATCTGCAATAGCCGAGGTGTCAGGGAAGAGGCAATTTTTTTTTTGAAAGAAATGAAGTTCGAAGTTAGTTTCCTTTGGCACTACGATCCATGCAGGATAATTTCAGAGATGAGGGTTAAGAATAAAAATGTTCGATATGTTCATATACCCAAGCCTGAGATAGAAAGGTTCGCGAATAAAATGGAGTGGGAGCAGAACACTCTAGAATAAATAGAACAACAGGATCCTTCAGTTACTATCTCATAAACAACCATACCACAGGCTCCAAAGGAGAAAATACCCAGGAAGAATACTTCACCTTCTATCACCGAAGTCTTGACTGAAGTTTTCCAATTGCATACCAAAAGGCCAAAATCCAGTCATGCAGCTGACACGGCTGGCGAAAGGGGAGCCCAATCCACTACAACTATGAAAGGTGATCAGTCACCTCTTGTCACAAGTAACAAGCAGATCATGTCTACAGTTTCATCCAGGAAGCCGATAGATATTTCACTAGTCGACCAGCTGAGTAAAGGAGGACCAAAGATGAGTATTTTTTAGAAATATGACCTGATCAAGAAGAGAAATCAGACACTGACCAAGAATAATTATTCATATTTTTGGAAACAGACATCCACGATAGAACACAAATTATTGTCAGCGTTTGATACAAAAAAGAGTAGAATGCACATTGCTTTTTTGTAGGCACAGGTGCCCGAACCAAAGAAAATTACTGATTACAAAAGGGAAACGTTCAAGTTCCACACCAGAGATGTGCACCCAGCCGATCAAATGGATCTGCACAGACAAACTGGAGAAATTATTTTCTCCACTTTGGCAAGTGCTTCTACTTCAGCTGCTAAACTACAAGTCTCTTTGAACAATGTTTAGACACAGTTAAAGTTAGAAAAGATATCATCCTTTGAAAAGGATAATAGAATTAAAACGTTGGAAGAATTGGTTCTCAAGATTGGGTATGACCCCTCGAATGTGAAAGCAGTCGAGGAGATGCTTAAAAAGGAAAATTCTAATACAGCATCTCTGAGGAAACAACTGAAACTACCACCAACGAAATATGTACAGACAAAGGAGATAGTGGAGAAAGAAGGTGAGAAGGATGAGATACTCAAGTTGATCATGGAGAAGAATTCACAGTTGAAAGAGATGGAAGCAGAACTGGAAAGGTTAGTGAAGGAGAAGGAACAATCAACACCTATGGAGGTCATTCCATTGAGCACAGTTCCACTCACAGGTATAAGAACAACATCCATAGCAGAAATTCCCTCAGCAACTCCAGTGACAGTGCTGGAAAAGATAGTAGAAGTAGCAAAATCCATGGGGGAGATGAACTTGCAAGAGACAAAAATTAGCAGAATTAAAAAGGAGTTTGAGGACCTTCGGAAACATAAGTCTTCTTACCAATCCAGTTACTCCATGGAGAAACAAACATCAGACAAACTCAAACAAGAATTGCAGTAGCTTCAAAAGAAAACAGTGGGAGGCAAGACACTTGTTGAGGCCAAGGAAAATATCTGGATGGATATCTCTAAATCCACAAATGAAATATGGACTATGGTGCAAATAATGTTTGACCCAAATGAACTAGTACAAAGCAGAAGGCAAGCCATTGAGAAAATAAGAGAAGAACTAGGAGAAATGCCCATAGAAGCCACTAAGATCATTAAATTTATGAATTCCAAAACTAGGGAAGAGTTAGAGGATTTGAGGATTGAAGATAGGAAGGAAACCATCCTCAAATTCAAGAAGTTTTTGACCAAAAGAGGACTAATGCTACATTTGGAAGAGAAGTTCCAGACTATGGCCGCAAGAGTGCAAAGATTTTTCAGCAAAATTGAAGTTGTGCAGAAGAAAGGACTCCCTGGCTTAAGGGTCCTAAATGACAAGTTAATGACCCTTCCTGATTATAAATGGAAGCTGGCTACAATGGCTAGAGATAGTTCTAAATTTTCAGGAATAAATGGCAGCATAACGGGCAAGGAGTTCTTAGAAACTTTCCAACCAGACATCAACATGCAACACAAAATACGGTATATTTTCATCTTCAAGACAACTTTTTCCAAGTACACAGAGATGGATGAAATATACAAAAGATTACTCAAAGTCATCATTCCTAGTCTACTAGGATGGGAAGAGCTATGCAATCTGATCGAGTAGGAGATGAGTTGTCCATGTCTAGTCAGCAATCCAATCAGATGAAGTCGTGAAGATGACTCACCAACGGTTTTCCCCATAAATCAAAATGAAGATTTCAACACATCATCAACAGTTCCTGAATCTTTTTATCTTGTTTAGTTAGTTAGCTAAATTTAGAATCTGCCACGTCCTGATCTTTAATGACAGGGTCATATGTAAATTTTGATTATAAATACTTCGAACTTTGAAGTACAAGGGGGTGATCTTTATGCCTTGTAAGCCATAAAGAATGTAATTTTTTATCAAGAGATCTTCCAGTAATACAAAGGGATATTTCACAGGATTCTCACGTGTTATTAATTGGTGATGTTTATTTTTCCGTGCTAAATGTTTTTCTCGCATCAGTCGTCATATTGTTTTCTCATCTTATCTTTTAAAATTAGTGTATGTTGTAGGATTTTTCTTCGTATACCCTATCTCTAAATTTAAATATCTAAATTTTTATCTTCTGACGTTATCGTGAAGGAATTCTTAAATGCTTCTTTACTTTAATTGATTTTCTCATCTTTTTTCTATCCATCACTTTAGTGCCAAAGAATCCAATGAATGCATTATCTTTCCCTATGAATAAAATATTTTAATTCCTGTTTAAATCTCTATCTTTGTAATACAGACCCCATATCCCAATGGATGTGTAAAGCCTTCTTTAGCCAACTTTACTAAAGAAAAAACAAACCATTCAATCTTATTATACTTAACTAGCCTAATATCTCAAAGTTAAAACATATCTAAATCTTACAAAGAGATCCCTCTCTGAAACTATCAGGGTTAGATTCCAATTTCGAAGTGGTTGGATAAAGTTACCTCTGGAAAGTTTCTTCTACCTTGAAAACCTATGGGAATTTACAGAGCAATAACAGCTGGTCACTATGGTCACGATATGTTCTTTATATATAGAATACTCATCATTGTAATAAGATATTCATTCATTCACATACAATATCATCTCTTATGAAAAATCAACATGGTATTAGAGTAGGGATGGGATTAATTCCCTCACAGGAGGGTCCAAGAAAATAAGAGATATCTTGTGCTTGAAATCAAAGCTCATCTCAACAAGAAGGTGGCAATGAGTAATCTGAAAACCAGACATAGATTCTAAAGATGAAAAAAAAAATCAACATTTGTTACACAACTAATTCTTGTTGTTATTAGTCCCAGTTTTAAGTTTCATATATAATGAAAATAAGGAAGGCTACGAGGCCAAAATACCCAAGTATTTTACAAAGGAAATTCAAGAAAGAAGGGCTAGATATTTTGGTGTCCTTCCTATCGACCAAAATTGGAAACCATATTGTTATTAAGTGTTGTGTGGATATTTAAGGAATACTTCTTTATTTGGGTGTGAGGACCTATAAGATATCTGCATCAAATTAATCTGCAATGAACCATAGCATAAATTGAAACACTAGATGCAAGTTGCATGCTTGTTGGAGGCTACGTTATATTGGTGAGAAGTCGTACAATGTGAAGAATGGAATGATAAAGGTGGGAACCAATTACAAAGTGCCAAGGATCTCTTCTTGTCTAATCATTATGGTACTTAGAGCGTGAATACCATCAAGGATACCTATGGCATAAAAAACTTCAAGAATTACTTGAATGAGTCAAAACTCAAAAGCATCACTTGAGAAGACTCTTTCTATTGTTTCAAATACATTGTCGCTACTAGAAAATTTAAACCCAACCAGGTGCCTATGTACTGAGATTATAAATAGTGATAGAGGCATGAGAGAGAGTATCTTCTGAATCCATAGAAAGAGTTACTATGGAAAGGAAAACCACAACACTTTCTGAAATGATAGCATGATATATAGATATTATAGAATCAAGGATTAGAGAATATTTTTCTGCTATAGAGTGAGAATGATAAGTCTTAAAAACATAGATTTTTGTAGTTGAAGAAAGCGTGGAGGTTTTGTTGGTTCTCTCCATTAGAATGGAGCAACGTTATTGATCAAGAATATGAATTTTGAGTCACAAAAGAGTGTTGTCTTCATGAAAGTGTGAAGGAACTGCAGAGAGATTCGCCTACGTTGTGCAATGCAGGATACAATTATGAGTTTTGGGGATATTTTGTGCCCAAAACTATCAAAAGTACATGGAAGCGAATTCAAATAAGGAGATAAATAATATCTTCATAAAGATATGGTCATGTGGTGAATTCTACCATGACATCAAGTTATGGAGATCATGAGGCCCTGATATCCCAAGAAGTTCATAGGTCATGGTTCTTTCAAGGATGCACCAGATGAGTTTGATGAAATAGAAGTAGAGGAGATCACTAGAATGGAGAAATATCTTCAATGAGTACAGATAAATAAGTGCAGTACTATAGGAAGATGGTGGGTTCATTGATGTACTTGATGAACACAAGACTAGATATATGTTTTGAACACCTTGAGCCAATATATGGAGCAACCCAGGCAGGTTCATTTGGTCAAAACAAAGAATGTGATGAGGTACCTTAAGGTTACATTGGATTATGGTCTTAGGTATGTGAAAGGAAATGAGTTTAGGTTATATGGATATTTGAATTCGTATTGGATCAACAATATTCTTGATCTAAAGAGTACTTCGACATATTTCTTCAGTCTAGGCTCCAGTATGGTTTCACAGAGAAGCAAGAAGTATTTGTGTGTATCACTTAACATGGTTTAGGTAGAGTATGTTTAACCATGTGAATCAAGGAGCGAAGTAGTGTGGCTTCGGAAATTGATGACTATTGGATTGAATTTGACTTGTAGGTAAGACCTACAAGAAGAGGATGATAAGACTTCTTGTTAGGGTCCTAAACTGCACATAGGTAGAACAATATATTCAGATGTAATAAAGGTCAATATTAATAAGGCCTTTCAATAAAATAGAATAAGGTGGATGTAGGAATACCTAATAGAAGCTTTCGCTTCTAGAAGGATCTTCCTCTAGATGCTTCTTTTTAGTAAAAATAGGATTTGAGGGTATGAGAACCCTAACTTGGATATTATTGTAATAGATCTCTTCTCAACTGGAGGTTGCCCCCTCGAAGAGTCCCATGAACATTTCTTTCTGATCCAAAGTGCTATTTATGTTATTATTCTCATGTCATTTCAGTGTTATTGTGGTGAATGTTCTGGTTATATTGATGTTATTCTTCCATTACTATCATTTTATTTCTATTTTGCATACATTTTATATCTGGTATGTTACAACTGGTATCAGAGCACGTTCCTTGGAATAAAGTGTGGGTTAATTTGTTTTTAGGGTAGAGACATATTCCAACATATTTAAGCCACATAAATTTTTCATTTCGTGCATAAATCCACAGTTGTGGGATTCATACATGCAGGAAATACAAGTGGTACTTAAGCGCACATCTATTGGCCACCCTTGTAACCCTTGTTGGTACCCCTTCGAGTGGTATTGCATCAGACAACACCTGTGTATGGATCGACCTAGATTACCTAAATCCCTCTTTACATAAACTGATCGGTCACCTGAATTCTATAGTGTCATCAAGAACAACACTCGGGAAGATACTCTCTAGTACCTGGATAGTCAGGTAGTACGTCTAAGGGTACGGTCTATCCTCCTTAGTTAGTGCCTTGAGATATTGGGTTGAGTACTATTGTTGGACTCCGCACGTATATCAGAGAGCTATAGAACAAGGAACACCCTTGTCTGTAGATCCCTTGAATACCTAACACTTGGGGACAAAAACATAAACAAATTAAAACATACAAGATCTATTGTCAAGCAACTGTGTTCGGGTTGCCAAGTAAATACACATTTATTTCTAGTTAAGCATTTGGGCATTTCCTCTATGCAATATTCTTCACTGTTATTTGAGATCTATTCCATTGGATTCATCTCTTTGCCCTTATCACATTCATCCATATCATTTTTTCGGCAAAATTTTTTGATCCCACCCACCCCTTTTTAGTTCCCCCATCCTCATGGCACATACTTGTAGCCAATACTTGGAAGCTATCTTAAACACCTTGCAATCTAGTCTCATCGAGACCCAAAAATAAGTGAAACAACTCAGTGCCAATGTTGTCGCCATCAATACAACCATGCAGTGATCAATGGAGGAAATCAAACAAGACCTCGCCACCCATATTGAATCAGTATTTTCCACACTCTACACCAAAATGCATATCCCTATAGGTAACCCTTCCTCTTCCTCACCTCCACATACTGAAGGTGTCCATTCCTCTCATTCCCATAACTTTCAGAACCATCACTTTCAACATGACCTACGCCTTTCGTGGGTGGATGTGACCAAATTTGATGGCTCGGACCCCACTGGTTGGGTACCCGAAATGGAACATTATTTCTCCTTATAGAACATTACATATGACTTGGACAAACTTCGATATGGTGTTATCCATCTAGATCAAGAACGTTGGCAATGGTGGCAATGGAGAAAAACTTATCGTCAAGGGTTTATTGCTTGAACACACTTTGTGGCAGAGATTTATGAATGTTTTGACACTGACACCAACCATTTGGGTCATTTGACAAAGTTGAAATAATTAGGAATAGTGGAAGACTTTATAGCTGCCTTTGAGTGTCTGGATTTTAGAAAAGAGGGCATGTCTGATGCCTTTTTCAAAAAGTATTTTATCAGCGGCCTCAAGGATGAGATTCAGGCCCATGTCCTCATGGCTCAGCCTCAAGGTTGGGTGGAGGCTACTAAAATAGATAAAGAAGCACAATAGGCTGTATCTTCTCAAAACCGAAAACCCTCCTTTATCCCTTGCCCTAAACCAGTAAATCCCACTACTCCCTCTGCTCCACTAAAGATCCAAAAATTCACCAAGGCTGAAATGGCTAAACACCAACTCAAAGGACTTTGCTATAACTATGATGAAAAATATTTCCAGCACCACAAGTGTAAAGAACAAAAGATTTTTATGGCCATCTCCGAGGATATTTTGGAAGAGGATGTAGAAACTCCCTTTTTGTTTGATTCACCTGAATCCATTGACATAACCCCTACCTCAGACCCTCCCGAAGTAGAACCGGTCATTTCCCTCAATGCTCTGACTAGCTTCTCTGCTCCCCAAATCCTCAATCTAATCGATTACATCAAGCATCAGAAGGTCATGATTCTGGTTGATAATGGAAGCACCCATAATTTTATTCATCGTCACATTGCCCAAGAAACTCATTGCTACATCCATGCTGTCAATAATTTCCAAATCATGATTGCTAATGGTGGTTCCATGAAATGTGGAGGACGTTGTGAAAATGTACATCTCCAAATTGGTGACTACCACCTGAAACCTGATATGTTTGCTATAGACATGGGAGGGCTACCAAGAGGGATACCAATATAAGTTCCAAGGCACCACTGCTAGTTCACCTGAGATCATAAGTTCCCATCGCATGGAAAAGATTCTCAAAAAAGGTCATTCTGGTGTTATCTCCCAACTCCATGCCATACAAGGAACATAGACACCCTCAGTCCCGCAAGACCTCCAAGCCATCCTTTCTAAACATAAATTGGTCTTTTTCACTCCCCAAGGAATCCCTCCTTCCCATGGTGTTCATGATCATTCCATTCCCTTATTACTCGGAAGCCTTCCTCCCAATATTCGTCCGTATTGTCACCCCTTTTCCCAAAAAAATGAAATTGAGAAAATGGTCCAGGAACTCCTTAATGCAGGGGTTATCTGCCCTATTACAAGCCCCTACTCTTCTCTTGTGTTCATGGTATTGAAGAAATAAGGTTCTTGGTGAATGTGTCCTGACTTTCGTGCCCTCAACAAACTTACCATCAAAGAAAAATTCCCCATTCCTGTCATTGATGACCTCCTGGATGAATTGAGTGGCACTCAATTCTTCACTAAACTTGATCTTCGTTCAATCTCCCACCATATACATATTAAAGAGGCAGACATTCCCAAGACTGCCTTTAGAACTCATCAGGGCCTCTATGAGTTTTTTGTCATGCCCTTTGGCTTGTGTAATTCCCCGTCCACCTTCCAAAGCCTCATGAATCATGTCTTTCTTCCTTTTCTCTACCATTTTTTCTTCGTTTTCTTTGATGATATTATCATCTATAGAAAAACCTGGACATACCATCTTGCTCATGTGGATCGAGTTCTCCATCTACTCTCTCAACACCAACTTTTCTTGAAATAGTCTAAATGTGTTTTTGGCACCTCAGAAGTAGAATACTTGGGTCATCTGGTTGGAAAAGATGGCATCAGGGTGGATCCTAAAAATATTGAAGTTATGCAAGACTAGCCTCACCCAAAGAATCTTAAGAGATTGCATGGATTTATGGGATTAACAGGGTATTATCACAAGTTTTTTCAGAATTATGGGAAGATTGCAACACCTCTCACTGCTCTCCTAAAAAATAACTCTTTCACTTGGAATCTTGTCGTTGCTCAAGATTTTCAAACCTTGAAGATGGCCATGCGAACCACTCTAGTCCTTTCCCTTCCTGAGTTCACAAAGACCTTTGTGTTGGAATGTGATGCCTTAGGGACAGGAATTGGTGTTGTCCTTATGCAAGAGGGTCAACCTTTGGCCTTTACCAACAAGCAACTATCTAAAAGAAATCTGGGCAAATCCATCTACGAAAAGAAAATGTTGGCTATTTTGCATGTTGTTGATATGTGGTGCCCTTATCTATTGGGGCAACATTTCCAAATTAAGACAAACCATCAAAGCCTCAAGTATTTTCTAGAACAATGCATTTACTCCCCATAACAACAAAAATGGGTGACTAAACTCTTTGGATATGATTATGATATAATTTAAAAGAAAGGAAAAGACAATGTGGTTGTGGATGCACTTTCCCAGAAATATCAAGATGAAGGATCTCTTTTTTCTCTTTCATTCATTGTACCAGATTGGCTCCAAGCCATTTTCCAGGAATGGCTACAAGATCCCAAAATTTCTCACTTGATCCAACAATTGCAGTCCAATGCTCCGGCTTCCCAAGGGTACTCTTGGCTCCATGATGAACTTCGATACAAAGTATGTTTGTATTTAAGTAAACAATCAAATATTAAATCCATGGTACTTTCTGAGCTTCATGCTACACCCACAGTAGGGAACTCTGGGTTCACCAAAACCTATGATAGGGTCAAACGTTCCTTTTCCTAGGATGGTATGAAATGGGACATTATTAATTTTGTAGTTGAATGTGTTGTGTGTCAATGCAACAAGGAAGAAACAGTCAAATCTCTAGGCACACTACAACCGCTCCTGATTCCACTTGCTATTTGGAAGGATATCTCTATGGATTTTATTACCGTCTTACCCAAATCGGGAAATAAATCTATCATCATGGTGGTTGTTGATATCCTTTACAAGTATTGTCATTTCTGCACCCTTCAACACCCATTTACAACATCTGCGGTGGCTCAAATTTTCATGGATCAGGTCTTCAAGCTTCATGGCATGCCACACTCTATTGTTTCTAATTGCGACCCAACTTTGAGAAGAATTTTTTGGCAAGAACTATTCAAGATACAAGGAATCGAATTGCATCTTAGCAAAACTTGTCATCCCCATATTGATAGCCAAACGAAAGTTGTCAACAAGTGTTTGGAAAAATATTTGAGGTGTTTTTCCTCGGAAAAGAAAAATTAGTGGGCTCAATGGTTAGCCCTAGCTGAATGGTGGTACAACACTTCATACCATACAACTACACGCATGACTCCTTTTGAAGCGGTATATGGATAGAAGCCACCTTCAATTCTCTCATGCTTACCGAGTGCCTCAAAGGTCGAGGCGTTTGACCTAACACTTACAGCTCAAGTGGCTATTCTTCGTACCCTCAAAGAGAATTTGGTCATGGAATAGAATCACACGAAGAAACAAGCAGATCAAGGTTGCTCTGAACGTCAATTTGCAGAAGGGGATCAAGTGTTTCTTTGACTGCAACCTTACAAGCAAACTTCCCTCAAGTGAAAGCATTGTCAGAAGCTAGTGCCCAAATTTTATGGTCCTTATACCATTCTCAAGTGTGTGGGACACGTAGTATATTAGTTAGCTTTTCCCAGCCATTCAAAGCTACATCCTGTTTTTCATGTTTCATGCTTAAAGAAGGTGATTGGAGCTAAGTGCCAAATTCAAACCAACCTTCCAGAGTTAGCTAAAGAAGGATCCATTTGGCTACATTCGGAAGCAGTTTTGGACCAGCGTGAGCGTCATCTACGTCAGAGAACCATCAAGGAAGTCCCAATCTAGTGGAAAGATACAACTCCAGCAGACGCCACTTGGGAATCAACTACCATTCTAAAGCAATTTCATCATCTCAAGAATTGAGGACAAGGTTGTTTTTAAGGGGGAAGACATGTTAGGGTCTTAACCCACACATAGGTAGAACAATATATCCATATGTAATAAAGGTCAATATTAATAAGGCCTTTCAATAAAATAGAATAAGGCATTTGTAAGAAGACTTAATAGAAGATTCCACTTCTAGAAGGATCTTCCTCTAGATGCTTATTTTTAGTATAAATAGGAGTCAAGGGTATGAGAACCCTAACTTGGATATTTTTGTAATATATCTCTGCTCAACTGGAGGTTTCCCCCTCAAAGAGGCCCGTGAACATTGCTTTCAGATTCAAAGTGTTATTTTTGTTATTATTCTCATATCATTTTAGTGTTATTGTGGTGAATGTTCTGGTTATATTTCTATTATAACTCCATTACTAGCATTTTATTTTTATTCAGCATACATTTTATATCTATTATATTACACTTCTTTTGGAGTACAAGTGATGAAGTCAATAGGTTGAAGATTTAGTTGATATTCAGTGCTTGAGAGGGAGCCATACAGTCAATTCCAGAGGGAGATGGGTACTACAGTAAGGAAGGCTCCACTAGATGTAGGAATAAATCATGTGTGACACTTAGTATAGTTGAAGCTGAGTATTTGGTAGCATGTGCAGTAGCAGTGTGGCTTTGAGAACTTTGTCTTGGTTATTTGGTCTCAGACTAGAGGTGACCTACATTTGGTGTGACAACCAGAGTTGCATGAATTTGTTAGAGAACCTTGTGGTCTATGATAGGTCGAAGCATATCAAGATCAGATATTACTATATCAGGGATATAGTGCATAAGGGAGTAGGGATGATTTTAAGGATGGAAAATTATTCTAAAATGTAGAAACCTTGGCGAATCTTACGGATCCTTCATATGACAACTATAAATGATTGGCAATATTTTTGTACAAATATTCAAATTTTTAAGGATTTTATATATTTTTTATAAAATTTTGGTGATTTTTAATGTAAAATAATTTTATCCTATAGAATTTGGGTGAATCATTTTTAAAATAGTGAATCTCATTTTTGGAAAAACCATGGAAAATTAGCCCATGAGCAAAATTTAGCCCCTAAAATCATCCAAGTAAGGGAGTAGTGAGGCTCCAGATTCGTGACTATAGAGGATCAATTTGTGTATGTGTTTACCAAGCTGATGTCAAGGATGAATTTTGAGTACTTCAGGGACAAGCTTCGTGTGGTCCCTCTTCAGAGGGATTTTTCTCATCCAGCATGAAAAAGTATTGCGACAGAGACATGAAGGCACATGATCATGTACTGATGGATTGCATGGAGTGGATGTACTAGGGACATGTTGTAGCTATTGAGAGCTACCCATAGACATTGGTTGTATGGGGTGACGACATGTTCACACTGAGACATGTGGAACTCATCCAACATGAAAAAGGGATAGAACTGAGTGTTATCATCCAACAATAAAAAGGGTTAGCACTAAGACAATAGTGCACATGATGAGGTATTTATGCATCATAAGAAGTGGATGTCCTGGGGACATGTTGTAGCTATTGAGATCTATCCACAGGCCTTGGTTTCATGGGGTGAAGATGTGTTGCACTATGTATATTTGAGGATTGGTACTAAGACAAGAGTGCACATGATTAGGTACTGATGCATCGCAGTGAGTGGATTTCCTGGGGACATGTTGTAGCTATTGAGATCTACCCACAGACCTTGGTTTCATGGGGTTAAGTAATGTTTTCACTATGGATATATGAGGATGTATAGATTCACATGTTCAATAGTTAATGGATGTGAGCTAGTGTGGTATCAGACTTGGATTCTTTGTCTCATGGAAGTGAAATTTGGTTGCTAGACACTTAGTATAGAAGGGAGAAATGAGGCTTCAATATGGTGTAGAAGGGAGCAATGAGGCTCCAATATGTGTCTATAAATGAGAAGGTTTTGGATGTGCTGAGAAAGTTGTTGTCAAGGACGAAGTTAGAGTACTTCAGGGAGAAGCTCAGCATAGTACCTCTTCAGAGGGAGTGATGGCTTAATATTTTATTTTAGGGTACTGGATTGTCTCATGATGACATTTTGTAGCCATTTGAGAGCTACCCACCAACCCTAGATGCATGTTGAAGAGATGAGGTACAAATTTTATCGTAGCATATTGGATGTCATGCATAAGATATCCACATTTTCTGTGGGAAACTAGATAGTCTCATGATGACATGTTGTAGCTATTGGAGAGCTACTCATCATCCCTAGATGCATGTTGTGAATTCAAAAGGGTGCACATGATGAGGTACAGATGCATTGCAAGGTATTTTATTTCCCGGGAAGATGTTGAATTTTTTTGAGAACTACCCACATGCATTGGATGCATTGGCTATGAAGTCACAAGAGTGCACATGATGAATTACATATGCATTGCAAGGTAATGGACGTCATGGTGACCTGTTGAATCTATTTGAGAGCTACCCACAGGTAATCTTCAAAGGTAATATTCACAGGTAATCTTGGCATAATGTAGAATATCTTCCTCGCTGAGAGGGAGTGTTGATGTTTTGGTAGCATCAAAAAGACATTCCACTAGATTGATAATTAATAATGAGATTATTAATTATTAAGAAATATTATTAATTATAATATTATTATTGTAATAATATATTTATGAGATAAATTATAAATATATATATAATAAATTATAAAGCATAAAGCATATTATAAAGTATAAATATATTTATTACCCAATGGACACATCTATTCATGGATGGTGACCGTGTTCAACATATGTTATTTATATATAGACCACTCATCATTGTAACATGATATTCATTCGTTCACATACAATATCATCTCTTATGAAAAATCAACAATTAGGTCCCATGACCATGGAGTTTTGTGATTTATGCATTAGTTTCCAACATGAGGAGCATCACTACACTTTCAAGGGAATCACTATTGGTTCTCTAGAGATCATCAAATCCCACCTTTTGGAAAATATTTTTTAAAAATGGCATTCATGCATTGTCACCCAAGTCCATGTGATTCAAGCCTTTGATACACCTTCTCAACCCATCCATCCTAACATGAAGTTGGTCTTGGCCAAAAAAGAATCTATCTTTGAAACTCCCCAAGGCATACCACCCTCTTGATTTGAGAATGATCATTATATTCCACTCATACTATGTATCCTCTATAATT
>ML820088.1:78984-90452 GCA_009831015.1 Picea engelmannii | reverse complement strand
AGATCACCAAGCCTGAGATCCCCAACACCTTAAGCTTCTCAAATAATAACTACCTTGGAACTATAGCAAAGGCTTTGCAGAAGTCCAAGAATCAGTGGTGTATCTTGCATTTACTTGCTTTCGCTTGCTCTATAATGGTTGCAAGAGTAAAGATATGCTCACAAGTGCCATGATTCCTTCTAAAACCTGCTTTCCATTTAGCCCATAGTGTCTCGTTCTCTACTCGTTTGGAGTTGAAGTCACATACAGTTGTGGCAAAGTGTTTGGCCAGGCATGTGCCCAACAATTCTGATCTCGAGATCTATACACGGGATAGATGATGTGTGATTCAAGAGGAGGAAAAGCCACATGAGACCATGTAGTTAAAAGAGATTCACAAACTTGACAGCTAAAACAGATAAACTTTGTTTAAGAAATTTTAGCTTTCATGCAATAAGTAATATCAATTCCTAGGCACAAAATATTTTGTTTGAAGGCAGCTCCTTACTGTTGAGAAATATCAACCAAAATATTTGTGTGGGTAGTAAACATTGATTAGAGTCATGTATCCTAAATTTCATAAGGCATACATTCCAAATTAATTCTACTTGGTATCAGAGCATTTGTTTGTGATCCCGTGATCCTTTGAGGAAGAGAAAGAACTCAAATAACAAGAAGCTCATGTGCCCAGTAGAGGTGGCTGAAAGTAGAAGAGCAACGGAAAAAGAAAGAAAAGAAGGAAGTTTTAGAGTTCATCGAAACCCTGCCCTGCCATCCTTCCCTTCTGTTTGAATCTCCTTTCCTTGTTTGGACTTTGTTTTTCAGTGGGAAACCTAGTCTTAAATGCCATGTTGTCTCTAGCAATATTTTATTATACAAAAACCTTCGCCGACAATTATCTAACAAATGCTGTTCCTAAAGATTTTCATTAGAACCCTTAAATCCATATTACAAAGTTTTTGCACTTTCCATATTGGCACTACAAGTTCTTTTCAAAGAGTGGCAACATTCCCATGAGAAGAAATTGCAGCTTCAGGGTCTTTCTGAAGTGTTCTTACCCATGGACCCCATCTCCCATTACTATGTGAGTGATTTAACTACTTCTCTAGTTCCAATGTTGTCTATTCTACTTCCATGGCACTATGGTTTCTATTTTCCTTGTTCATATTCAAAATCGAATCCTCTACTATCGCCATGTTTTTACCTCTTCCACCTACAACTTCTAGCTCCATGTGACCATCATCCCAACAACCTCGTTCATAAAATCAGTCCAGCAAGGCTTCTTCCTCTCTAAATTAATTAGCCTTGCATCTGAAACCCAACTATTGGGTCTAGTTTTATATTACCACCTCTTTTACACTGATTACCTTCAAAAGGAATTCATGGCTATCAGCTTCCCCCATTCATGTTTCTTCAAGTGCCATTACTGTCCATGTACAACATAAGTTTAAAGGGTTGTCAATCCCTCTCTGATGAATTAGAGACCCCCTAAGCGAACCCCTCTTCATAACAAATCACCACGAGGTTACTAGAATTATTCATTTGATTTCTCCTTGCATTAGATTTGTTGACTTCCTTCCTTAAATATTGGACTCTACTAGTAGCATTGTTACAACAAAATCTAGCACCCCAATATGATGTAAAGTTCCAAGCATCAAGGAGCTAGTCTTGTGCAACTCAGGAAGGCTACCCATTGTCACCACGGTAGCTCTTCCTCTCACTTTTGGTTGGCTCTTTTTTAACTCAAGGGAGACTTCCCTAAGTAATAAGATTGATAAGGCAATAGAGTGGAGGCACAAGGTGATTTATTAAAGAGTAAGCCTGAGAAAAACAAGTTGTAGTAGAGATGGATAAGTGACTGGTGCAAGAACAAAAGATGAAGGTAGAAAACCTCAAGACCAAGTACCTAATCAAACTTTTGGGAAAATGGAGTCAAAGAAGTATGTATCAAAGAGGGCAAATGCATGAAGATGTAAGGCAAAAAGGGCTGCTCTGCATCCCACAAATCAGCATTAACTCGCTGAAATCTATTGCAGAAAATTATCATTGGAAAGCTAGGGGTACCATTCAAAAATATTGCTATGAAGATGATGCCATATCATGCTAGCAGCAACTATGTTTGTTAGGTGTAAGCTTAACATGACCACAATAAAAATAAGAGGGATCAAATCCTCACATTACCTTATCCAAATGAAACATGGTTCATTGCAAGGCCTCACAACAAAATTACAAGGGATTCCTACAATAAAAATCAACATATGAAAATATTACAATCATAAAGCCTCACATAAAAAGATGTTATACCTCCAACCTTCCATAAGGCTCCAAGCATAAGATCAAATCCTCACATTACATTATCCAGATGAAACATGATTCATTGCAAAGCCTTCACAGCAAAATTACAAGGTATTCCTACAATAAAAATCAACATATGAAAATATTACAATCATAAAGACTCACATAAAAAGATGTTATACCTCCAACCTTCCATAAGGTTCCAAGCATAAGATGTACAAATATAGCACAAGGGGAGAGCTCCTCAATCCCCAAAGTCTCAACAACCATTACAATGGAGAGAAAACTCCTCTTTATAGAGGGAGTCTCTTCTCTCATACAATAAAAAATTATCATTTGCTAACTAACTCCATGAGAAGTGAAAGAAATAATCTAAAAATGTAGTAGTTAGATCCCTCCTCAATCCATGGTTGACAATGTCAAGCTATGTCGACACTAGCCTCTCCAAGAGAACTTGCCCTCATCCAAAAATAGGAAGAAAATACAATGAAGATCTCCAAGAGAGGGCATACTACCAAAAATAAGCATGATAACCAAGTCAATCTGCAAAAAGGTCCACATAGAGTGCACCCTCCAAGATGGATGCAAACAAAATATAATAAAATATCTCTGACATAGGAGGATGTGCTCAAGGGTCCACCTAGAAAAGCTCACAAAGTGGGTCCTCCAAGATGCACGAAAGATAAAACAATAAAATAATCCTCCTAGGAGAATGCTCCACAACAACCATCCAAAAATAGCAAGTTGTCCACAAGATGCATGCAACCAATCCACATGTAAATCCCAAGGAAACCAACTCCATGGATGAATGTGCAAAGTGCCAACTAGATGGATCACTCCACAAGAAAGGAAGTGGTCAACGCCAAAAATAGTAAGTGGAATATCTCCACAAGTGCATCCTCCAAGACAACGCTCCAATAATAGAAAGTAGACCAAGCAAGAGCATGCAATGTGCCATGTGTGGCCCTCCAAATATGCCACACGCCTCTCAAGAAAACATCCTCCATAACCACCTCAAATAATATAATATATGTGCCAAGTGAAAGAGATGAGGGCGCTCTCCAATAGAGGTCAAAAGATGACAATTGTAGCTGAAAGAGCACCTAGGAGAGGTGAACCCTAGAAAACTATTTCATGTAACTACCTCAACCACCCAACAAATAATAAAATATCTCCATGTGAAGCGCACCCTAGGAAGAAGTGCTAAAAGTGGTTAGACCTCATCAATGCTCATGCCAAAACCATTTGTTGTTTTCCCATACCACCAACTAATCTCCCCAAACCATGTGCACAAGAGAAAGTGCACCCTAGAGAAGTGTGCCAACCTCTACAACAATAAAAATAATAACCATGAATGCCTTCCTTGATAATTGTGCCCAAGAGAGGAGCACTACATCCAAAACCCTAACTCTCCTCCAAATAAACCCCTCCAAGTGTGAACAATTGCCAAGTGAAGTAGGGAGTTCAAGTAATTAATCTTAATCAGGAGAAAAATGGATTAAATAACCATTGAATGGTTAAATCAACCTCAACATGTCTGCACAAAGGTTAATTCTTTAATAAAACCATAGTCCAACCTCCCAATAGTCACCAACTAATTAAAACAACATGAACATGTGTGCCAATAAGGGGGGGTGAGCTCCAACAAGTGTTGTACCATGCAAATAAATTATATCTCCTAGCAAAACCCACCATGATAACAACAAAATAAAAGCTCTACCTAGGTTTGAACCTAGGGCACACCACCAAAGGACTATGACATGATAACTACCTTATCAAACCTTAGGAAAAGACTTGATCACCAAAGATGTATGTAGTACCCCTTACTATAACTTAACTTAAGAAAAAGTACATCCACAAGGGTACTAACATCTCAAATACATTCCATCTAGGTGATGTCTAGAAAATGTTCCAATGTTAAGTCATATCACCTAGGGAAATCCTGCCAAGGCAAAGTCCACTACCACAACACATCATCCAACCACATCAACACCATAAGAGAATGGGACAATAGACATTGCTAACTCATCAAATCATCAAGTATGTCCCAACCACACATCCAACACAATAAAACCGTCATCTTTCAAGTATAATCATTGTTATCTCTCCAAGTTAATGTTCTGATATAATTGACTCCATAAACCCTAAAGGCACTAGTCTCTTGTCTCTCTTTTGTTGGAAGGTTGATCAAACACTCAAACACTATTCTCTTAAGCTATTACTAACTAAATCTAATAGTAACCTAGCCTAGACAACTAATTTACTTGCTGTTGTTATAAATCACTGCTACAGCCATCTTAAAGCAGCAAATTTTCTGCATCATCTACATTGAATGCTAGCTAAACACTTCTAAAATTGCTTGTGACATTTGATTATCATTCTACCTAGTAAATGCCATCTTTTCATTGTCTTTTCAAGCAATTTTGAGGCATATTTCTTGCAGCTGTTACAAAAAACCTTTTGTTGTTGTAAACTTTCATTTTGCTGCAATTTTATATCAGCTAGCATATATTTCATTGGTTTATTGTCTTATTGAAGCACTAATATCATTTTGTACATAACACTGCCATAAGTTTGCTTGTTGTCTTGTTCCGGGCAGGTACACTTCACCCATTACATTTTGCTTCATCTCTTAAGACATAAACTCAGCAAGACCTTTTGACTTGAGTGACCAGTGAGAGGGGGGTTATCTTTACATCCTTGCTTTAGTTTCATCGGCCCTTTAGGTCACTATGGACGTCTCCCTTGGGGTAGTCTTACCCTACTCCTAAACAAAAAGGAGTTTCCTATTAAGGTGACAGTGATAGGTCACCCCCTTGTTACGCCAATCTTGTTTCACTTGCCTTGGGCTTTGGGCAAGTACAGATTGCGCGATAACAATGAGTTAGCACTGCATGGATTTGTTGATTTTGACTGGGCAAGCGATGCAAGCGCTAGGAAGAGCACTTTATGGTTTTGATTCAGCTTGGACGTAAGTATGATTTCCTAGTTCAGCAAGAAACAAGCAACAATTGCACTTAGTTCAATGGAGGCAGAGTATATGGCAACTAGTTCTCCTACTTATGAGGCAATTTGGCTTTGTAAGTTGATAGTAGAGTTGACCAATCAAAGGTTGGAGCCTACAATTGTATATTGTGACAGTCAGAGTTGCATCGGATTCTCTGAAAAATACTATTTCATGATCGCTCCAAGCACGTCGACATTCAGCACCATTTCCTCACAGGCCGGGTTTGGAAGGGAGCAATGGTTCTCAAGTATGTTCCTTCAAGTTCATAGGTTGCAAACATTTTGACAAAGCACTTAGCCAAGGGGAAGATTGAGCAGACATTAAGGGAGAGACTGGACTTAGTTGAGAACATCTTCCATGCAAAGAGGGAATATTATAGTTTTACCCGTGACTACTCAATACTTGATTCTCCACCAGCATGGCTAGCTTCAATAGACCATTGCCTCAAGTTTTGTGCATAACAGTGAGGTATTTTGTTTGAGGGTAACAATAGTGTTGATGAGGCAGAGAAATAGTGGGTCTTATAGAGGGCGCATGCATGCATGAGCCAACCTTAGTAGATTTCCAACTTAGCATGCTTTCAAAAATTAGAAGTGTTGTTTTATTTTTTAATTTGAGACCAATTACAACTTACGAAAGCACGTGAATAGAGGAGTTTCCAATTTAACCACTTTTTGCATGATAATTATCTATTATGGGGGGTGGGGTGTTGTCAAATTCACAGCCTTACCTAGCAAAAGGGCTCAATTAGACCTTTCTCTATTGAAATGGCAAGCCCTCCAATTACGACTTGAATGTCTTCATCTCAGTTTCTATGATGCTTGTGTTAGGTAGCTAGAGAGGTATTGGGGGGGCCCAGAGGGCCCATAGTGATAATAGTGGAGGCCATTTAATGTAAGGTGGACCAAGTCCACTATAGTATTAAATAAGGCCCACTATGGTAGTTAAATATAATAAATGTAAGAATACTTTTTTAAAGGTTCCGCTTCTAGAAGGTTCCACCTCTAGAATGTTCTTAGGTGGTGGGTGGCACTATATAAAGGGATTCAAGCAATGTAATGAGACAAGTTGAGAAGTATTGTATTTGGAAAGGTAGCTCAATAGAAGGATGCCCCCTCGAAGAGGTAAGTGAACAGGAGAGGATCCCTTCCATAATAGGATCCATTGTATGGTGTTGCCCTACCATAAGGGTTTGATAATAATAAAAGTGTGGTTCTTCTATATTGTTCTCTGAATATTTGTAGTGTTTCTATATGCAAGTATTTGGTTCTATGAAATGCAACTGACATGCAAGACAACATGAAGTACAACTAACTAAATCCTAGCTAGGAGCAGTGTAACAAGAGTTGACAATAGGTCAATCCCCCTGTTTGGCTACCTCTATTGCGTGCCTCACTCAATGTCCCTGTTGAGTTAGGTGTTGTAATAAACACCAACGGTTTTACACTGGGCACCATCCACAAAATGCAGCGAAGTGCCCAGAGGTTTCCCTGCAAGGTTTTCCTTGCAAAAAATGCTCAGTGGGCTAGCTCAGAGTGGTTGAGTGCTTTAAGCTTCCTGCAAGTGGTCTAGAGGTCAATCCCTGAGTTGGTTGCCTCTATTGCATGCCGGACTCAATGTTCCTACCAGGTCAAGCACTATAATTAGTGTCAATGGGTTTCCATTGGATACCATTTGTGAAATGCAGGTAAGTGCACGAAATTTTTCCAATGATGTTTTCCTTTGGAAAAAAAACAAGAGTTGGCAATGTAACAGATTATAGGGAGAATAGTCCACCATTGCCACCAAAAATGAACCTGAATTGAACCCTCCAAATTCCCTCCCAAAGTGGAACAAGCCAACTACTAAGAGCACTTCCCTGTCATAAAACTAGCTAGCTGAAACGAAACAAGATCAGGCATAGAAAGTTACAAAGAATAGTCCACCAACGAAAGCATATACAAAATCAGAAGCTCTAAGTAACCAAGAACAGTCCACAAGTTGTTGAGAGACTCCTTGCTTCATATTAGTTGTTAACAAGCAAAAGATAAGTGAGAATAAGCACTACTATCGAGATAACAGTCCACAAGTAAAAATACCCACGCCCACAAGCACCAAGAGAACCAATAAAGGCGAGAATAGTCCACAACCAATCACAATTCTGCAAGAGTATTTTAACCACTGGGTAACAGTGATCTCTTTATTGTCATATGAAGATAGCTTACAATGCCAAAAAGAGGACCCTTGCTTGAGGCAATGGTTTCTTTTTATAAGTGTACTCATGGCCCTTGGCATTCTAACTCGTATAACTCTTTATCTACCCCAAGTGACCTGTGACCTTCTTGTTGGCCTTTTGAATTTCTAGCTATTGCCTCATTACAATTTGTCTTATTCTCGCTTGATTGTTCAATGTAAAGGTGAAAATAAGTACTTTATGAAATTAAGAAATTATAATATTTTCCCTACATGGGAAGCTTCATCAAACAATCGAACATGATGACATGTTCCCATTACTGTGTGTCTTATTTCTCTCTCGTTCACATGCTTTCAATCCTTGACTCTAATCACCGAGTATTTGCATCCATTGGGAGTTGGATCATCTTCACACTTGATTCTTGGGCAAAGCAACCTTCATCACTTTTTCCATTATATATTGCTTTGGTATGTCCTTAATTAGCGATTGTCCCTTCCCTCTGTGTATGCTAATGTGCTTGGCATCTCTCTTTGCAAAGTTTCTTCCTCCATTCAATCTCTTATGCTCTGGTTACTCTGTGCATTCATTATCCACCTCCTTTAGACATCATGTTTACAAACGTTTCATCTCGCCCATGTTATAAGTGAATCAACAAGTGCTTAAATAAAAACCAATTGCCTTGATCTACATCAAAGTGTTGAAAACCACTTCACCAAATCAAGTATTGACTGTTATACAATGATTATAATTTTGGCTTCTGAAGATGTCATTGTTCTAGTTTTTGAGGAGAGATTTTGAGCAAGTTTAAAATCTTTACTACCATTGATTCACCATTGGAAGCATTCCTTGTCCTTGGTAACTTTTCCACAACTTATTTTTACAACCAGATCCTCTTCCTTCATACAACCTTCTGCACACAAAATCCTTTATAAGCACAAGATAATAAAATAAAGATAGATTACAAAGGATAGACACTACCATAGAATGTCTTGATTACTTATTGAACTGAACTTAATACAAGAGAAAAATAACTAATTTAATTTTGACAATATCTGCAGAATAAAATGCAGAAACTAAATTGATGGAAGAGGGCAAAGTGAGAACAAAGCCCACAACCTCATTCAACCAATCATCCTCTGGTTTTTGCCTATGCTTTGCTTCCTTTAGATCATATGTTTACAAATATCTCTTCAACTCATTCATGTCATAAGCATCTTCAAAAGTTAGGTCTAGAAGTGCTTGAATAAAATCAACTGCCATTAATGGCCTTGCCCACATGACTCAACTTTCTACCAATATAAGCTCTACAAGAATCATTTTGAAGGCAGATTTACATCTATCTTCTCGTCAACCTTCTTGTTTCTATGATATTCTAGATAAAAATGCCCAAATGCAAACCCAAGATCTAACATATGTTAAAAACTTGAAGGCTACATAATAGGTGAAGCACTTGCACAACTCTACAAGTTGTAGAGACTATCAAACTCAAAAGCTAGGCATATTTTTATGTGATTTTAAAGCTCTTTGGATCCATTCATACACGAAATGGGGTTGTTCTTGATCCACCTTCACTCTGATCTTGTCGTTGCCCAAAGAGATGGATAATACCCTTAAATGTTGGTTATGTAATAGCCCTTTCGCTCACTCACTCTGCACATCTATCTTTATGATAGCTTCAAAAGGAAATTTTGCCCAACTACTTTCTTGAAATTGAATTGTTGCTAAATGGACTAGCTTATCATCACATTCAACAATGGCATCTTCATCATCATCAGAGAAACATCATTATCCTGATCATGCCTCACCAGAATATCCCCATATTCATCTTTAGCTTCATCAACAACAAATGCCTTTATAGAAGCACCTTTACTATATGCATATGTGTCCATTAGCTTGCTTGAGGAAGGATCAATATTTTCCTCGTTTCCATCTCCATCCAACAATTCATCATCATTTGGATGTCAACCAAGCTTCAAATTCATATTTGATAATGTTGGAACAAGAATCTCATCATCCTGGGTGCTATCATCAGAGTTAGAATTTTCCTCTTCCTTTCCATAGAAACATGTACCAGTGAAGTTATAGAATTTTAAAATGGAACCTTATCTTTCATATGATATGGTACTTCTCCATTGTTGTCACATTAACACCTTGCAATATCTTTACTCCATGCCTCCCAAATTTGACAATGTTTTATCAATTGATTTATACAATGCTAACACCTCTACATTACCACGAAAAGCCAGAGCAAAACATAAAAAATATTAGAGGAAAGATTTGGGACCTCTATTGTCAACGAAGGTGGGAACCATGTTTCCTACAAACCCAAATGCATTAGCCAAAGCCAAAGAAACTAAAAATTCCACTTAATAATATCTAGTGGGAGTTGGAGTTGTGCTCAATACTCCTTTGCAAAAATGAACACCTTGAAAGATAGTTGAACTTGTTAATATCTATATCATACACAGCCACTACTCCATATTTTAACAAAAGATAGAATTCACAAAGATTTTAGCAATTAATCCCCTGAAGCCCAACAACTTAACCCTAGATCGGCTCAATGGCAATATTAATCCAATGCTTAAGATGCAAGTTAATGGAAAAATGTAGCCCTATGTCCAAAGCCCTTAGCCTCAAGCACACACACTCTACTTAAAGGTTATTCTTGCAATCCAAGAAGCTTTCAAACTCTTTATCTTCACAAAAACCATCAAAAGAAAAAAATGGAAACCGTTGTTGTTACTTGATTCAACTCCTCTACCATTTTTTTGGTTCAAAACTACACCAAACAAAGGTTCTCAAGAATGAAGTTGTCCCTCATTCCACCTCCTTTATCCCCTTGTTCTTGCTCCTCTTAATAGAGATATCCTCTTTCAAATCTAACATTTCAATGACTACCAAGAGAAGTTATTCATATCCGCATTAAATCTATGGACTTGTAGCAATCAACCTCCATTTATAAATCGTCACAATGCAACTTACAATCAAGTGCAATAAAGCATTCACCAAATTTAAGTGCATCATCATCAAGCTCATAACATGAGCAAACATGAACTCAAACCAAACAAGTGACATATCCAATTATTGTGTACAATGAAAGCACTTCAAAACTCGGATTTCACCCAACAATTTCCATGCATCAAATAATGGTCCCGAACAACGTTCTTTGCCTACAAAAAACAATACAATGAAACTGAAATGACAATTAGCTTGTGAAGCATCATGGAAAGTTGTGCAGGATCAAATTAAGCCAAAGAAACAATTTGAATGTTCTTATTGCTTTGATGCCTAGATTGTAAATAGATATATTCCTCTCCTTCGATGCCAATAACTCTCCCAAAACCCCCTCAAATGATGGTTGCATTGTTTGAACACCATGAAACATTGACCCTCTCTGTGGGATTAACCATGAGCACAGATATTGTTGGTTCTTGAGGAATCAACATTGTGCTTGTCTTAGATGCTTGGTAAGATAACCACCGCATCCATATAGCCTTTTAACAAATCATAAGATGCTCAAAAAGCAAAGTGCAATGCAGGCTTAGCCCAAGCATGAAATCAATCTACGAAACTATGGTTCAAAAGGCTTGGAGGTGCAACAAATGTGCCACACCAAATTATGACGAAATTCAATGAAAGGAAAGATGCTTGGGCACCCAATGGCACTATAAACAACCCTGGGATAAAAATAAGACTTCCCTGCAAACCCACACACCTCTCGAAATTCATGACATGTAGGAGAAGGCTGCAAATGTAAAAAAATACTCACTTCTAACCAAGACATGGTAAATAAGCATGCCTAGGGAAAACAAGAAGCCACAAGGTTGAATGATGATGCACCCAGGCAGCAAGAAAGAGAAAATAACTGAGAAAGAATACCAACCTACCAAATTGTTGGGTTTGAAGGCATTTGCTTGTCTAGGTGAACGATTTGTCTCTTGTGAGGGAATGATTGGGTTTGGGGGGAAACTTGCATGTCTAAGTGAACGATTTGCCTCTCTGTTGGCTGAGCGA
>ML820088.1:12417-61048 GCA_009831015.1 Picea engelmannii | reverse complement strand
TCAATCACCAAATCTAAATATAAAAAGTTGTACTATGCATTTATTATTATGCATTATTATATTTATATTACATTTATTATCTAATATATTATTTATTATTATATTTATAATATTTATATTATATTTATGAATATTATAGTTCCATTCTTACTGTTCATTATACATTTTTGAATAACAAATAACTCTCAATTATTATCTTTTGACAAAAAATATTCATTACTTGTGCATTTAGTTCTATTAAGTGTTATCGTTCAACATGTATTTCCTAACTAACTCGGCAGGGACTGCGTTGCCATGCAATCCTTGTTTAGGATAGTTATTATTCATTATTATCTATGAATGCTCACTCGTCACTTTTTATTTAAGAAAAATCACACCATCCTCTAAAATAATTCTTTGATATGTTATGTAAAGGGTCATAATGAAACTCTCCCTTTGAATTTTAAATAGTTAATCTAGTTTCTTACATCCAAAGAATTTTAAATGATTAACCTATTTTCTTATATCCAAGAAAAAGGAACTCGTGAAACTCTACCTCTGATTTTTAAATAATTAACATATTTTCTTAAATCCAAGAAATTTTAAATAGTTAACATATTTTCTTACATCCCCAAACTCTTTAATAATAAATTGCAATGTAAGGGGGCAAAGTGAAACTTTGCCTTTGAACTTTAAATAGTTAACCTAATTTCTTACTTCCAATGAGAGAACTCTTTACCAGTAAGTTGCAATATAGGGGGCAAAGTGAAACTCTACCTTTGAACTTTAAATAGTTAACCTATTTTCTTACATCCAAGAAATTTTAAATAGTTAATTTATTTTCTTACATCAAAGGAAAACAAACTATTCACCAATAAAATGCAACTTAAGGGGCAAAGTGACATTCTACCTTTGAACTTTAAATAGTTAATTTATTTAATTACATCCAGGGAATTTTAAATAGTTAACCTATTTTCTTACATCCAAGAAAAACTAACTCTACTAACCAATATAAGAAGTTTTTAAATGAGAAACATAAGAACATTGAGGAAAAGAGGTGAAAAAATAGCCCTTAATTAAGGTGAGAATATATTTGTTGCCAATTAATGATAAGGTAATTAAAGGAAAAACTAAAATAATATAAAAAGATAAAATAATAATTAAAAGGATAAAAATTAATGATTATTAAAAGTTGTCTAGGAGAATAATGATAATAATTAAATATTTTTATAATAATTAAAAATTATTTATAAAAGTAATATAGAAAACAATATAGAAAGGAGTTGAAATTAAAAAATGGAATTAATTAAGAAGTGAAAAAAAAAGTGAAAGGTGAAAATAAATAAGTTGCTAATTAATAATTTAAAAACAAAATAATAATTAAAAAAATAAAAATAATAATCCCAAAAATAATATCTAATATCTTACACTGCGAAAGCCCCTATATACTTAAATGTTGAATTAGTTATCTCTTTTTGGAAGTAAATATCCAAAGTTAATTAGTTATCTCTTTTTGGAAGCAAATATCCAAAAAAAAAATTCTTATATTCCAGAAAAATGAAATATTTATCAATTAATAGCAACTTCTCTAAGACAATGAACAAAGTAAACACCTTAAGTTCAAAATAAAAGCAAACCAATTAAGTTAATAAAGATTTTAACAATCAATTGACCATTTAAAATAAATAAATAAATGAAATATCCATACAATGATATATTTTTTCTAGTAATTAAGTAAACACCTAGTAAACAAAGTAAACACCCTAGGTTAAAAATAAAAGCAAACCAATTACGTTAATAAAGATTTTAACACTCAATCTACCGTTAAAAAAAAAAAAAGTAACAAAGCAACTTTTCGAAGCCAAGTTAAAAATAAATAAATAAAACCATTTAAATTAATAAAAAAATTAACGCTCAATCCACCATTAAAAAAAAAATCGAAACATCCTTACTATCTTTTCTTACAATTAAGTTAATCATTTAATTGTGAATTATCTTTCAGACCACCTCGTTTAGATCATTTCAACTTTAAAAATAGAAAAAATAATCTTAAAAGTAAATGTTTACTTAAAACTTAAAAGATAAATTCTAATATATTATTTTAAAATTTAATATATAAAATTTACATATTAATATTGATTTATTTTTAAATGTTTTTAAGTGTAAAATGAAATTTTTTCGTTGATTTATTTTTAAATGTTTTTAAGTGTAAAAAAAATACATTATATATCAATATAATTGATTGAGAAATTTTTTTGTTGGAAAAAAAATTGTAAAAAACTTTTGATGGTAAAATGAGATAACTAATTTAACTATGCGACATAATTGTTATATTTTTAGTTGTGAAATATTTTATTTAAATATTAGCTAGATTATCCAAATTTTAAATGTGGTGAGTGTTAAGAGCTTGGGATATTTGTTTAAAAAATAACATTTAAAAATAAAACTAATTAGTTAATAAGGTGGTGTATGTTTTCAGATTTCATAGGGTAGTGTATATTTTCAGATATGATGAGATTTAAATATTAAAATAGATTTTTCTTTATTTTAAATGTATTAAGTATTTAAGATATGATGAGATTTAAATATTAAAGTAGATTTATCTTTATTTTAAATGTATTAAGTGTTAAAAATGATTAAATATTTATATTTTATATTTTCAGATTTTAGATATGAGATTTAAATATTAAAGTAGATTTATCTTCTTCTTTTTTAATGTATTAGGTATTAAGAAGGATGCTATTTAAATAGTTTTTTGAAAATGTTAAAATATTTAATTTTATTATGGGGTTTTTTCTATTTTTAATAGAATTTTACTAAGGGAAATTAACACTGATATTATTTATAAACAATTATGTTGAAATTAAAATTTTAGAATAAAAATTAATTTAACAACCACATATAATATAATATGGAATAAGTTATTTTTTTAATAAAATTAAAATTTTATAATAAAATAAAAAAAATTATAATATAAACTAATTAGACATCTAAGTATAGTATAATATGGAGTAATTTAATCTTATAGCAAAGTAAACTATCTTTTTTCAATTCACTTTCATCACAAATTTATTATAAATTTGGAAGTGAAAATTTGGATTGCAATATGGATAACTAGTTTTTGATATTTCTCTAACTCAAAGTGCATTGAATTATCCTAATAAAAATGTAAATAGGGTTGAATATTTGTAGGCTAACAACATGGCAATATGGATAGCTTTTGACATTTCTCTAGTGCATTACCTATAAAGACAAGGGTTGTATGACAGCTTAGTCCATGCCAAGTAGATTTCGAAATGGAGATGATTACTATGAAACATGAACAATATGTTTGCCATCACTTTGCTTTGAACCCAGTGCTTACTGTCATCTCATAAATGCTCATTGCTTTGATAATGATTGTCATTCGGTCATTGTCATCTCATAAATGCCCACAGCTTTGATAGTGATTGTCATTCGGTCATTTTCCTAGCTCAGGACTCGAGTGTGTACAATGGGAATTGAGCTACATCCAACTGCCACCACTCTGCTTTGAACCCAGTGCTTATTTCCATCTCATAAATGCCTACTACTTTGAACAATTTGTTGTGTATCATTCTATGGGTGTGAATCATAGATTGAAGCAATGGCTACACGGTACACCCACCTCCTTCGTACGCAGGATCATAGTTTCATGAGCAAACATGTAAGAATGAAGAAACATTAATTCATATTCATTCATTTCATGATGTACAATATTGAAAGTTCAATGAATTGCTCACACAAAAATAGCCATTCATTTAATTAAACACTATCCAAAGTTAGTGAATTTATTGAGACACCGTGTCATCTTGAAAATGGAAATATCAAAAGGAGGTTTTCGTTAAAGAGATGGTTAATTATAATTAGAATTATATTATTCGAAAATTGGTATGACTTCTCTTATCATTTTCAAATGGTGTAAATTTGTGCATTTTGAAAAGAAATGGAATAAATTCTAACATGAACAAAAAATTTGAAAGTAATAATAGATAACAAATTTGTACCATATCACAATTAAAATATCAATTATTAGAAAGAAATTTAAATAAAATTGAAAATAAAATATAAATAAATAAATATAAATAAAAACAAAAATAAAAGAATCATTTATGACTTCTTGGACACAGAAATGCTAAATTTTCCCCACCTTTTGCCAGAACACCCTTCAATAAATAATTATAAGAGTGACTAATTGTTATTAGTTGGATAAGAATTATAACAACACCTGGCTTTCACAAACCTGGTCAAACTCAACCTCTACTTCTAGTTAGTAAGTCATACTATAACTGAGAGACCAGAGCACGATTTGGATCAAACAATAGATACTTCATTCACCGACCATAAGGTGTGGCTATTGTTAATGCCTATTTCACCATAGATACCTCATTGCAGATAACATACACGTTATGTTGCAATGATATCTATGAATGGTAATTTTGAGTGTTCTCACTCCAAGACCGTAAACGCCTACCATTCATGCCTTTAATGCAAATATCTGAAGACTCCACAACTTGGTCAAATCCTATTCTACATTTTGAATATGCATTTTTTCATTTTAAGCATTGCCAAAATAGGGCATCCTTTATAAGCTTTTGTGCAAAACTGAAACAAACTCAAGGTAGAGTTTGTGCTCCATTCCATGAAGTGATACACTCGCCAGCATCTATGCCCTCCCTAAGCACTTTAGTAATAGCTTTGGTTTCTCTCTCCAGACCTCTAAATTCCTTGATAGACACCAGTGATTGTGAACTTTTACAAAATTACACCCTTTGGTAGGTTCTAAGGAATTCTGCACAAAGTCACACGACTCAGACTCAACAATGACTCAACAAAACTTGGCACAAACTCAGCGATATCTCAGCTTATTAAAAAATCAAGGAACCTACACTCAAAAAATCAGGTAACATATATTCAGCAAAACTTGGACAAACTTATTGACAAAAACCAAGTCCAACTGATTTTAACCAGGAGTTTTAATGGGGTTTTAACTTTGACTCCACTTGTCAGCTCAGAGAGAGAAGTCAAATTGGGAGTACTGGCTGAGTTAAAGAGTCATGTTTCTATGACTTTAAAGTTATGTATGAGGATCAACATATCTCTTGATAGCTCGCAACAGTGCAACAAGTGGTTCTTTTAGTGTTGATCAACAATTGTACTTCTTTAAAGCTTAATTATGTTTTTAATTCTCTCTGAAATTACTTCTAGATTTTAATTTTGAAATGTAAAATACTCCATGGTTTACATATGTTCATCTATGGCCATAAATGTAACTTGTCTTCTTCCTTTCTTTCCAATCTACCATTTCCTAAATATTAGGGTTATAGGCATGGACAAAGCCCCTTCCTCGCGAGAAGCTGTCGAAATTAAACCCTAAGGCATTCTCTAAAAGATTTGAAACTTCCTAAACCTTATTATGTTAGTCTTGATCACCTATAATATTGTTTTTTCTTGAACCTTATTATGTTAGTGTTGATCGGATATAGCACTACTTTTTAGCCTTTGAAGCTGCATTGTTGACTGTATAGTAGACTTTAGGTTTAGATGGAAAATATTGATGGATTTTGCCTCTTAACGCAAAGTTTCATGGATTTCCATTAAAATGGCTTGCAATAACGCCATAAGAGTACAAATTCACAGACAAAATAATGAAAGAATAATGTAAGAAGCATAAGTGGTCGTTGCAGAAGCCGCGGTAAAGGTGTCACTAAGCAAAAACTTCAAAAACTTGGTCGTGTATCTCTCTTTATTCTGAAATTTGTCGCCATTGTCATCACTCGGCTGCTCCACTCCTTCGTTGCTTACTTGTTGGCAAGGATTAGCTTCTGATGATACGACAGATGCCTCGAAAACAACTAAAAACCTCCTTGGTACGATGCCTCGTCCAGGGATGTGAAGCAGGCATTTGAAATGCAGAATGCCCGACATATTTGACGCATGTATTCAACTTTATGTCTGTAAATGGAGGAGGAGGTGTCGATGCACACTATAGAAGCTCTGAGGGTTTGTGAAAATCAAGGCATAAATGAAGTCGGAGACATTTTCTTGCAGGTGTCTTAGGAAGACTATGGATGTGAGGTCCCCTTGGTCGGAACAACGACTGGTTACTATGCGTGAATGCCATGGTTGCTATATCCTCCATCAATACAGAAATGGACTGCGGCAAGGCATCTAGGAAAGATCTCAGCAAAGCTGAAGAACTTTTCTTGAGATCAGGACTTGGACTGATCTCACCGGTAGGAGATCTGAGTTCCTCTGGTCCGTAGGCCACAGTGCTCTTAAATATCACCAACATCTTGTAATCCTTGAGGAATTGCTATATACACCAGTGATCTTAGAACATATCTATATTACAACTACTTCTATATGCAGTCGAGACCAGGAGAACCTATAAACATTGATACCAACTTATACAAGAATCCCAACACACACAATATATATATAGAAAACTTGTACATACCTTGAATCCTACGGATCGTGGGGACCCTTATCTTTTGGAACGAGATTTACCTACTAACAACTGGATATGGATGAGAATGAATTGCGTTTGGATATGACACGAAAATTGACAGGGAAACAAAGGATCGAGAAGGGATAATGAATCATCAATGTCAGATCATTGGTCAAGAATGTTTTTCCCATTTGGCCATACGCTAAAGTCAAATTTAGTCCATTTCTCTTATCTTGAACATAGTAGCATTATTTTTGGCAAGGTTGCAATGGGAGATCAATCCATGATCCAAGAAAAAATCATTGATAAAAGCTGAGACGGGCGAGGTAGACTCGCTGACCGGATTCCCTTCCATCCATCACCCATGCATAGGATTTCACCAACCAATGTTTGCACATTCAATAGGTATCTAACTCTCTTTGAAGTTGAATGAGTGATCTGAGAGGGAAAGAGTATGTTTGAATTTACCACTCACCTACTCCTGTCAGCGAACGTGAATTAGAAGAGTTGCAGCTGAAACGTTAATGCAGTACGCCATGTTGTGAAGGTCGCAGTGTTGTCATACATCACAGTCGCTTTCATATACTATAATACACACTAAATATTGTATAGCTCAATAAATGAATATTATTTATAGCATTACAATGTTGGACAATATGTGCGGTCAGATCTCCTGGTTATTGTAATTTTGAGCGGTATAAATGAATGACGAGCCCACATCCTTGTCAAACTCGCAAATCCATTAATTGTCTAATCAGTTTTATACATTGAATGATGTGAAGCCTGCAATAAGACATCAAAGATATTAGCCAATTAAATTTTAGAAAAATATGTTTTTTTATTATTTAAAAAAATACATATATTGATTTCCTATGTTACACATTGGATATAGCACACAAATGTAAAGTCAACTAGAAACTAATACAGAGTCAAAGGGCAAACTCATTGCTATAGTCTCAGGGCTTCGGCAGGGACTAATAAGATGTTCTAGTATAAATAAATATGTTAGTAGTTTTGATCATCACAAACTAAATCTTCGGGAGTTCAAACCTTAAACTAAGCAATATGTACTTTTTTTTTATGATGTTAATCGAGGAATAGTTGGTTTTTAAAAAATGGGAATAGTGAAATTCATGGAAATTAATAAAATCTCATTTTTTCATGACTAAAATTTCAATATTTTTTTGTCATCTAATTCTATGGTTTTTTCATAGGGTAGGTGTTACTTTATAGAAGATTAGAAATCTCCCACGAAACATAATAGGTAGTCTTAGATAGGGTTTGTTTGGGTTGATATAATTGTTGTTTAATGAGGATTTGTTTGAATTAGTGTGTGTTTGTCAATTGGGTGTAGCTCAAGCGGTTGTGAGGAAAAATGTTACCCTCCACATTGGAGTTCAAATCCCACTTTGTGACATGTTTGTTCTTAGTGAGCTTATTGTTTTTTTATCGAAATGGTTAGTTTTTGTATTAAAAAAGTGTTGTAACCTCATCGGTCGACATAGTAATACAAAATTATTGGACTATTCAAAGCTAATTGTTCAAAATATGTCCAAAAAACTATAGAGTTTTCATTGGAGAATACTTTCCTTTCCTCCATAGAGGAATACCAAAAATGTTAACTAGTGTATATCCTATTAAACAAGCATACAATCAAAATAACTTTGCAAATAATAAGAAAACTTGGAGTTATTGAAAAACATGGTCACTGTCAGCTTCAGTATGTTCCTCTGGAGGTGATTTGATTCCTCGATCCAAGTATTCCATTTCCACATCTCCAAGGGCTTGTAGGACAAACTCTTCTTCTTTTACCTCATCTGGATGTAATGTCCCCTTCCAATTGATCGTGACGGAGGAGGACTTAATAGCCTATATGACTCTCGTAGGCTATAGTCAACAAGGAAAAAGGGTGTCAAAGAGGTTTAATTGGTGTCCCTAGATAAAAATGAATGATAAATCCTAAAAGTGACATTAAATCAAATAAATAATTATATTTAAATCGAATTGGAAGGAAAATTAAGTGAAGATTTGATTTGTTCAAAATGGGGAAATATCTAGAAGGTCCAAGGAAATCATAAATAGAAGAGTAACCCTTCCCCTTAGCATTATGATTTGATATCGTATTGCAGTGCTCTTGTAGCCAACGTTTTCGTTGGGGTTTTGGGCGAAACCCTTCCACTGCAGGTTTAGTTTCAGTGGTGCAATACCCACCCTAGTTAGACAAGAGGAGAATTCATCTAGAGCTCTCATTGGCCTTCATTGTGGTGTTTGGTTTCACACTGGTGAGAGTTGGGAGGCATATTGGCTTGCGTAGGGTATTAGCAACAATGATCCAGATTATTTTCATCACAAAATGAGAGTGTAGATATAACACAGAAATATACAGAGATGTTGCAAGAGAGCCAATAATATAACAAAGATATATCGGATATATAACAAGAGGCACATATATACAGTAATACACAATTTCTATTAATGAGTGAAATGTACAAAATTGTAGAAATGCAACTCGCTAGAATGGTGGCAGCTTATCTTTGAGAAGAGATGTGACGGATACTCACATTCATAAGAAGATGATTATTACAATGAGGCTCCAAAGGCCTCTTTAACATAAAGAAAATCCAAAACCCTAACCCTAGAAGATGAAAAGCCAACAGTTTTGTGGACCTTGTTTTGGGTAGTTTGGTGTATACACTTCCCGGGGGCGTAACTTTGGCATGTGATCTTTGTTTGGGGTGCACGATAGCTCATTTGAAAGGTATAAACGAAGAGCTTCATTTTGGGGGCTCAATCAAAGCCTTTAGCTATCATAGAGGTGCTTGATAGGCCCTCAAAATGGCCTATCAAAATGGCTCGGAAAGTTTAGGAACCAAAAAACTGCTAAAAATAGTAAGTTGCCAACAAATTGTTTTGAGTCAGTTGAAATAGGTGGGTGGCCACCGATATCCATCTGGATCAATCCTCCCACCTTAGGAAGCAACGGTCTCCATTGTGTTGAGTTCCCGGGGGAGAGGGGAAAGTTCTTGTTGAATCTGAACCTTGGTGAGTTGCTTGCCTTACTAGAGAAGTTGTGTTGCTTAGTTTGTGGGGCGTTGTTGAGAACCTGATGAGATGACCGTGTGCATAAGGAATCCTTACACTTTGCTTCAATATTTTCGACCTGCTTGTGTTGGATAGAAGGTACTTGGAATGAGGTTGCACTGGTTGCAGTGTCCTTCTGTTCACCTTTTGAACAGATTGTGAAGAAGCTTAATTTTGTAGTATGAGATACTACCTTGCGGCATTGTTTAGGTGGGACAATAGTTGGAACTACCTCTGGTATCCTGTAGAGATGACCCCCCATAGTAACAATGACACTACGAGGTCGAGACTCGTAAATAAAATGGTGCTTCCACATATATGGCTGACCCAAAAGAACATCACAGACATCCAACGAGGCAACATCACATAATACCTCATCCTTGAAGGGATGGATGCCATATGAAAATCGACAATGTTGGCTGACACAAAGATCTCGTCCCTGGCGAAGCCACCCAATGTTGTATAGTTGCAGGTGTGGTGTTGTCGACAATCCCAACTGTTTGACAACCTCTGTTGAGATGAGGTTCTTCTCGCTTTTGCTATCAACAATGAAATGCAACGGGGTCCCCTTCACCCACATCTGTGAATGAAAGAGGTGATCCCCCTCTTCAGGATCTGTTGGATCTTCTGGTTGAATTGTTGTGGTCAGGACAATAGCAGTGGGGTCTGTGTCGACGATCTGTCTTCTCCCATTATTTTCTTAATCAGATTTGGAATCGGGGTTTGACTCCTTTTCTTTGATATTGACCACCAATGATTGGTTTGAGCGACATTCATCTGTGTTGTGCCAGGGGATTTTGTGGAAATCGCACCACTTTCCAGTGTCCTTCTTCGTCTTCCCGTGACCCTTCCTTTCTTGTGGCTTGGACTAGTTTTTGGGAGGTTGTTTGTTAGGGTCGTCTTGATCATAATTTCATTGTTGCAGATTTTCAGACTCGAACTCTCGTTTGTTATGATGCCTAAATTTCTGCTCGATTTTGACATCATATCGATAGGCAGCTCCCAGTGATGAGATGTCCAGGAAATCCATTTAGGTTTGGATGTACCTATGCAGAGCCCCCCGGTATTTCAAAACCAGATGTCGCTCGGAGTCTTTGATACCCAGTTTGGTGCGTAAGGTGTGGAAATTATTTGTGAACTCTGACACTATTTGGCCCCTCTCTTGCCACAGTGTGGTTCATCTCATGTATTGGTCGTCATAGTTACCAACATGGTAATATTGTTCCTTGACCGCATCCACAAAAAAATCCCAAATGGGCTCAACCCCATATATTCCAGACTCCTCTATGGAACTTTGGTCCCAGTAAGTTTCCCACCAATTTTTGACATGGGGGAGAGCCTTAAGGAGTTCGAAGGTGATCTTTTCCTTGTTGGAAAAATCGTGAACATGGAAATAACCTTCTAGAAGATTTAACCATTTTTCTAGGGAATCCACATCTATCTGACCTTCTAATACGGGAATATCAAAATTGACTTGTACCTTGAAAGGAGAGGTGCTTCCAAATTGGTTGCTTGATGAAGACATGCCTAATGTTATCGACAAGCATTGAAGGAAGTGGGAGAGCTTGATCAAGCAACAGATTGATAGAATCTTCTGCTCCGTCGTTTTTCTTTTCTTCCGCCATGGAGGGTTTCTTGGGTGTGCGAGAGCGATTGTCCTCAAGAGAGACAAGCTCGAGACCCAACTTGCTATACTTGGACCTCATCGGGGACTTGCACTGAAAAATAATCAAGAGTAGCATGCTCTGATACCACTGATCTAAATTATTTTCGGCACGAAATGAGAGCGAAGATATAACACAGAAATATACAAAGATATTGCAAGAGAGCCAATAATATAAAAGAGATATATTGGATATATAACAAGAGGCACAAATATACAATAATACATAATTTTTATTAATGAGCAAAATGTATTAGACTGTAGAAATGCAGAGTGAAAGACTCGCTAGAATGGTGGAAGCTTATCTCTGAGAAGAGATGTGACGGATACTCACATTCACAAGAAGATGCTTATTACAATGAGGTTCCAAAGGCCTTTTTAACATATAGAAAATCCAAAACCCTAACCCCGGAAGATGGAAAGCCAACAATTTTGTGGACCTCGTTTTGAGTAGTTTGGTGTATCAACTTCCCAGGGGCGTAACTTTGGCATACGATCTCTCTTTGGGGTGCACGATAGCTCGTTGGAAAGGTATCAACGAGGAGCTTCATTTTGGGGGCTTAATCATGGGGTTGAGGCGCCTGATCGCAAAAAAAGTGTCATTTAGGCCCTCAAAATAGCCCCAGAAGTTTAGGAACCGAAAAACTGCTAAAAATAGTAAGTTGCCAACAAACTATTTTGAGCCAGTTGGAATAGGTGGGTGGCCATCGATATCCACCTAGATAAGGCAAGTTTTAGGAGGAGGTCGATCATCTAATCTGCAGGTGCCAGGAGGGTTTCGTGCATCTGTGGAAGGAGACACCCCCGCGGGTTGAGCACAGGCTATCCTGCGAGGCCCCGCTAAATGCCTCCCAATCGTCTTGTGAGGACCTCTGCAAATCAGGGTTGCAACAACTTTTATGATCGGGTTTGTGAGGGGATCAAAACATGATTGAAAGGTTCCTTGCAGAGCAGATATTACTAGATAGAGCAGTTTAGGGCTTGGAGAGTCTTGGGACAAGAGATTGGCATCATTCCAGGTTTTCTTGTATTGTTTCTGTAGTAGATTGTGTAGTTTCTTGGCAGCCATTAGATTTGTGTGCTTAGGAGTATTTTGTGGTTGTTATTACAACCATTAGATATCATTGTACTGGTTTTGGGAGTTTCCATCCATAATAAGATGTCATGTTATCTGCTCTATTTTTTGTGTAATGGATGTATGTTATATGTTTCACAATATTCCTAATTGAGAAAACTATTTGTAAGATGTTAACAACACATTCACATAAGAAGGAATAACAATTTTTGGACAAAAAACATATTTTCACTTCCTAGCATGGTTGGGGACAATATAGTGGTGTCAAAGCCAATGGTTCTGCCAACCTGTGACTAAATTAATGCCTAGAAGAAAAGGGCATGGAGGACATACCTCTCGAGAGTTACCAGAAAGAGAAACAGAAGAAAACCACATAGATCGGAGTGAGAAGGAAGCATGGGAGACAACCATGAAAGGAATATGCTCCAAATATTAAAATATTTGGTCAAGGGATAGAATGAGGCATCCGAGAGACACGCAGATACAACAAGGTTCCAACAACAGACGCTTGAGATGTTCACACAGTTGGTGGGCTAACGTGGGAATATGAATGGTATGGGTCAAGGTGGACCCAATGGATCCCATTGGGGTGGCATAATACATACGAAGAGTAGAAATAACCATACCCCAACTCAAAGTAGGGGCCTAAATATACCTAGGCCTTTATTACCACAATTCCTGATAAGGTAGGCTACTAAAGCACATGAGCAATAGGATTAGGGGCTTGATATTAACACCTTATACAGGGAGTACGAGACGATAGATGAAGATATTTGTGAGAAAGTTTCATGTAATGACTTATGCGACCTCATACAAAAGTACAGACCTAGGGAGGGGAATAGAGGAGCACAGAGCCCATAGAACTATGACCTCATGCGCAAGGTGGGAAGGTTGACTATCCCACCCTTCGATGGGTCTACAAAGAGAACATTCAGGGCATGGGTACATAAGTTGGACACTTACCTCCAACTTAACCCAACAACCGAGGCATAAGCAATTAAGTATGCAACCCTTCACTTGGAAGGAGAAGATCACGAATGGTGGTAACAGGGGTTGGTAACATTAGGGCACACCAACATCAATTCATATGTGGACTTCACTCAGAGTTTGATGGGTAGTTTTGATAAGAAGGACCCTGAGATACACTTCAGGGAGTTTCCATAGTTGAGACAGAGAGGTACACTAAAATCATACATCACAAATTTTCAGAGAATGGCAGTTATGGTGAAAGATATTTCTCAGCAAAGGTTGGTGATGTTATTCACAGAGGGTCTAGTTGAACCCTTAAGAGGATGGGTGAAGGCCTTAATGCCAACCACATTGAAGGAGGCCATCATGAGATCCCAGGACATGAAGGATGCAATCAACAAGAAGGTACTGACAAAACCCTTTATCCCTCAAGGGGGTAAGGAGACAAAGTTTCCCCAGAAGCCATGGACAGGGAAGGACATGACAAATGAGGAGATTCAGATAGAACTAAGGAGGAAGAAGCTTTGCTTTAGTTGCAAATATCTGTGGGAGCTAGGTCATCATTGTATGGGAAAAGGTAAAGTCCATTACATTGAGGTAGTTTCCGATGAGGAGGATGACGATGATGATGAAGATATTGGGCAGGATAGTGGTGAACCGTCGCGGGCTATAGAGTAGGCACAGTTGCAAGATATCCCCAAGGGAGTGACCATTGCCACACTTTCACGAGACCCTAAATATTACACCTTCAAGGTCAAAGGCATTGTGCAGGGGCAGAGGGTTACAACATTGGTTGATGGTGGAGCCACCCACAACTTCATTTATGTTGCACTTGTCACCAAAAGAAAAATCCTTATGAAGGATTTGAGGGATTCAGTGTTTTAGTAGCAAATGGGTACAACATGACGTGTACTCAAAGGATCGGGGGACTAGAAGTAACATTGGGAAACTATATGTTGATCGATGAATTTTACGTCATGGATTTAGTAGATACTCATGTGGTGCTAGGAGTTCAGTGGTTGTACTCATTGGGAGATATCTGCATGAATTATCAAGACATGAGGATGGAGTTCCAGGACAAGGGTGGAAAATGAGTTGTCCTGGGAGGTATGTCGACTGGTGCCCCCAGGATCATGTCTAACCAATGTATGGAGGACCTTTTTAGACAGGGGGACCTGGCTTGTGAAGAAAAGTGCTTGATCACCATGGAGAAGCCATCATAAGGAAGAGAGCATTATCCTGCGGATATCCAGACATTGCTTGGAAATCATGAAAGAGTATTTGAACCATTTCCAGTAGGGAGACCACCTGATAGAGGATTTGAGCATGTCATAGAACTAGAAGAGGGGTCGAAACCCATGATCACCGCCCCCTACAGGAATCTGAAGAGATTCAAGGATGAAATAGAGAAGGCCATAAAGGAGTTGCTAGAGATGGGACATATTAGACCTAGCTCTAGTCCTTTCGCTTCATCAATTGTACTGGTGAAGAAGAAATATGGCACTATGAGGATGTGCATAGACTATAGGGCACTAAACAAGAAGACCATAAAAAACCGATACCCAATACCAAGGATTGATGAGATGATCAATGAAATGCACATGGCAGTGTACTTCTCAAAGGTTGATCTGCGATCATGATACCACCAGATTTGGGTCAGAGAGGAGGATATCCATAAAACAACATTCTTATGTCACTATGCACACTATGAGTTTCTAGTCATGCCCTTCAAGTTGACTAACGCACCAACTACCTTTCAGTCATGCATGAACCATATCTTCAACAAATAGTTGAGGAAATTCTTACTGGTGTTCTTTGACAATCTTCTAATCTACAATAGGACGTGGGAGAAACATCTCAAGCATGTGGACGAGATTCTCATCATTATGGAGGAGCAAACGCTTTTTGCCAAGGACGAAAAATGTGAGTTCGGGTTGACGAGATCCTTTATCTAGTCCATGTGATTGGTGTTGAGGGAGTTAAGGTGCATCAAGAAAATATCCAGACCATCTTAGACTAGCCCACCCCTAGGTCGCTCACATATCTATGAGGATTCTTCAGTATATGCAGCTATTACAGGCGCTTTGCGAAAGGATTTTCACATTTGGTTGCGCCACTCACAAACCTCACCAACAAGGGGATATTTTGATGGTCATAGGACGCACATGTAGCATTCGACAAAATGAAGAGGGTGATGATAACTTGTCCAGTATTATCACTCCCAGATTTCACGCAACCTTTTTTCCTAGAGTGTGACACATCCGGTGAGGGGATAGAAGCAGTATTGATGCAGAACCGACATCCGATAGCTTTCGAGAGCTGAAAGTTGAGGGAGCCTAAGAAGATCTACCCGATCTATGATAAGGAGATGTTGGCCATCATGCATGCATTGGCCAAGTTCAAACAATACTTAGTAGGAGGACGCTTTGTTGTGAGGACTGACCACAACAGCTTGAGATATTTCTTGGAGCAACATGACCTGAATGAGAGGTAGCAGAAATGGGTGAGTAAGGTTCATGCATAAGGTTTGGAAAAGAAAGCAAGAAAAAAAAGAACAAGTAAATGAAGAACAAGTGATTGAAAAGCAGGTGAATGAAGAACATGTGAATGAAGAACTCCCAGAAATCATACTCTAAGGATTTGCAGTAGTGTGAGATCATGACAAATCTACAGGAAAAAAGGAATATATCGATATTCAAAATGATCATTCCGCAGACAGCTTAAAGTATTCTTCTAAGCCATCCGGCTTGGAGACTCCCAATAATGTGAATGATGAAGAGGGGGAGTCTAAGCAACAACAACTATTACAGATCAAAGAATTATTCTTCAAGTAGTCTAAAGTGTTTGCAAATTTTGAAAAATAAGATTTTGAATGGTCTGATGGCAAAGGTGCGAAGAAGTCAGTTGGAAGTTATGAAGAATATCATTGACACACATTGGCAAGAGATTCATGATTGTATGGAAGATTTCAAGCATGTATTTAGGCAAGGACATATTCGGTACAAATTGTTGCAAACATATAGAGTATTTTGCAGATTGAGATGATAGCTTAAGAAATAGGAATATGTAGTGATTAGTTGTAGCAGAGTCGAAGAAATATTCAAAAGAGTAAAGTGACAGATGGGTCAATAGTGTGTGTAGTTGTGTAATAGAATCATGGATAGTTGTTATGACCATATCGACATAAATGATTTGGCAGGTCTAGAAGACTATACTTGACATGAACCAGAGAAGATACATGGCAGTGGATGAAATCATGAGCTCAGAAGGAATTGCACAAAGGAAGATGGACTCATTGTAAGGCATATGACTCATAAGTAAAGGATATTGACATGTTGAACCAACTAGTCATAGGAATCAAAGTAATGAAAGGTACAAAAAGACAGAGATAAATCATTGGGAAGAGTTATAGTGTTAAGAGAAGATTGTTGGTTGATTATGTCATTGATATCAATTCAGTGAAGATGACAATCCTTGAAGACTAGAAGTCAATCTTAACATGAATGATTTTCATATACATCACTAGATTACAGTAACAAGAAACACCAATGGAAAAAAAACACCAGAAGAGAGGAAAGAAAGAATATACAGGAAGCCCCACATGGATCTACATGGCATATTGCAAAATAATACAGGGGGAGATAAATCGTCTAAGGTAGTTACCCTTAATTTCAAAGGAGAAGAGAAAGAACAAAAGTAGAAGAGAGAGATCAGAGGCATGAAGACAGGGGAAGTGCATGAAGACAAAGAGAGATGGATCAGAGAAGATGTATTGTCAGGGGGAGTCACTCTTTGCTATTGATATCAAAAGGGAAGAGAAATATTAGAAGAGAAAGCTCAAAAGCATGAAGACAAGGGAGCATCACCAAAAAGAGTTACCCTTTTTCATTGATGTCAAAGGGGGAGAGAAACACGAGGAGATAAATATTGGGAGCATTGGCCACAGGTGGAGCATGAGTGTTGCCATCAATGCAAAAGGGGGAGATTGTTGGAAAGTTAATTTTCATTGATGTTAACCCTAGATGTTGTAACACACCCGACCCCTAAGTACCTTTTAAAGGAATGGGGCATCAAATTTTCGCTTTTCTTAATCATCTCGAATCCTCTTCCCGAGATCTCCATCCTCTTCTGCTCATCAAGATCTTTATAACAACTGTTACCATGCTCTAATCTGAGCTCTGGATTGGAATTTATGCCCTCCCAAATCTCTTCAAGCGTCATTGGTCAAGGGCCACGTGGCACCCATGTGGGTTTGCCTCATTTGTACCATCCCACCGGGCACGAATTCGACCAAGGTTGTCACCCTTTAGTGATGACATGGCCACTGGAGGGGCGGTTACATGGATTGTTTCACAGAGTCCTGGAGTTCCCTAGCACTCATGCATCTATGGTGGAAATCCATCCACCGTTAAATCCAACGGCTGAGATTCACCCTCGTTTAATGCATAGGCTCAAGGGATTTAGGCGTTCGGTGTTGAACACCCTTTTCTCTATTCGCATATCTTCTGGAGTCCCGAAACGTCAAAATCCTTCCACGTGGCTCCAGCCTTCGACCCTTTCGACTCATCAAATATACCACACCCAAACCATCCAAAGTTCTGAAACCTGGACTTTCGAAGGGACCACACTTACACATGGTGGTGTGTTAAATGTAGAGGCAGGGACATGTAGGTCCAGGCCTTCGGCTGACTAATCCTAGCATCCCATATTCCCAGGTTTCCCGAAGTCCCAAAATCCTAGTGCCTCGGGGTATTCCACCAGCTATTAGGCTAGCGAGTGTGTGCCAGGGTGTTAACATGTGGCATAGGGCAGAGACGACACGTGGCCCCATCAATGGGTGATATGTGTCACATTCCAATTGGCATATAAGGTCTGTAAAAGGCACGAATCAGAGTGACACATGGCATGCCAAACATGGGTCCACGTCACCCTGGGTGACGTCAATGTTCCACGTCACTCCGGATTGACAACCTCCAAGAATCTCTAGCTTCTCCTTCCTGTGAAATCGCTCGGAGCTCCGAAGCCCGAACTCTCACCAACAATCTCCCAATACCCCTTTTATCCCATGGTCGAGATAGGTCCTTGTAGATCCATAGATATACAGCCTTCGTCGCTTCACGACTTCGGCATTCGGGAGCTTGGCTGTCTAGTTTCCTTTTTACTCCCGGAGTTATCAGCACCGGACTGACTAAGGTCTAGATCTAACAGTTAGGAGGGATCCTGAACCATCCTCAGATCGACGGTCCTCGTGGCTTCACGACTTCGACGTTCAGGGGTTTCACCCTTTAACACTCTTGTTCTCCCGAAGTGGTCAATGTCGGATTAACCATGACGTAGATCCAACGGTCAAGGAAGATCCCGAAGCATCCTTGGATCTACGATTCTCGTCACTTCGCGAGTTCGGCGTTCACGGGTTCCACCCATTTACACTCACTTTCTTTCGGAGTAGAATTTCGTGAGGTGTTATACGCTAATACTTCCACTAGTTGATCGAACATTTGGGAGAGGTTCTCAATGGACTCCCCTGATCAATGACTCACAACCCTAGGTCAAAGGTCCCTAGGTCTTAGTGTTAGGTCACTCCTAGTGGGACACTTTTCAACCCAAAACAAGCTGGCAAGATGTGTGGCACATGCCTCAGGTCATCGACATCTCTTTACTATGTCACAAGGCTGCCACACATGGCATCATCATTTCCTGACATGTGGATCCCCACGTGTTCTCGATGTGATACACATGTTCCCACGATCAAATGATCGAGAGGGGTCCTGAAGGATCCTCAGATCGACGACCCACATTACTTCACGACTCTGGTATTCGGGGGTTTTGGTGTTATAACACCTTTTTTCTACCGAAGTGGTCAACGTCGAACTGACAACGACATAGATCTAATGGTCAAGGGAGGTCTTGAATACCCTCAGATCTACGGCTCGCGTTACTTCGCGTCCAAGAAGTGGATCGAGGTTTAACAAGGGGATGAATCCTACGATATTAGGTAAATGATTGCCAATTGTCGGTCAACCCTCAAGTTCCTAGTCTGACAGGTGACCTTCGACGCATTTAGACGTTGACATGTTCATTCACCCCGGAGCTCCAGACTCCCGAAGTCCCAAACAACTTAGCTCCTTTTTGAGTGTGGTGAAGGGTTCCAAGGTCCTGGTCATATGGAAGTCTATCAAGCCCCAGAGGCTACACTCCTAAATCTTAGACGAAATTTGGTTAAGGTCGTGGGCATGATTTTGTCATCTCTTGGATGATTGGTTTGAAGGAAGTGCCTTCAATCCATAGAACTTAAGTTCTTAAAATAGGGAAAGGTATTTTCGTGGGATCAACGGGACTGTAGTAGTCTCGTAGAGTCTGCCCCAACTCTAGAACTGTGAAGTTAATCCTCGAAAAAAAACACCTTGAGGATTTTCCAACCAGCCTAGAGGCCAAACTTGTCATCTTACAACCATTCAAATGCAACAATTTACAGAAGAACAATAAGCATTATTACCATCAATTTCACGCGAGGCACAATTTATAACAATTACATACATTCAAATCATGCATTTTTATTCTAGTACACAAGGTATATGAAATACTTATCTATTACAGTCGATCACCGACCAACTTTCCGTGGATGTTCTCCTTTCCATCCAACCGTAGGCTCAGAGGAATTCATTCTTAGCGCTCTGGCCACCCTCGTGCCAAGCCATGATATCACTAGGGAACTTTTGCAGTTTCTCAGAGATTCTTTCTTTGTCACAGCCGTTGCGAGGTTTATCAGATGCTTCCTCAACATCCAACTTGCGACCTTTTGCTTAGGTCATGTTTTTTGCAAACTCTCAGTTCTTCTCTAGACTCTAGAGCCTCACACACCCTCTTCCTTCCAAATGGTCTCCCTTCTTCTCTTGCACGCCCTCTCCTTTTTCCCCCAGGGAGGTTTTGGACCTGTCATGTTCCTTCTATCATAAGGAACCTGGGTCAGTCTGGGCCTACAGGAAAACTACACTCTGTGGTACTTTGGGCTGACAATTTTTTATCTCCTTATCCAGACTCTCCATGCTTCCATTCATGGGGATTGTTGATTGTTCAACCACCAATCCTTATTTCATTAACTGATTTTTCCTTGGGATTAGGATGAGGCTTGTTATTTCAGCAAGGAGAATTTGGGTCATTTTGACATAATGAACCCTCTATATAGTTTCCTCACTCTTTCCTCTAGTGATATCATGGCCAATAATTCAAGGCTTCACCCCCACAGTCAGTTATTGACAATCTAAACAATAATACATTTACATTGTTCACATGCCATAGCATGGTAATCATAATTAATGAATAATTACAAGCTGGGGGAAACAAGGGTGTTACATATGTCAACTCTAGAAGAATTCTAGAAGCATTGATGTCAACCATAGAAGAAGCATGTTAACCCCAGAAGAAGACTCTAGAAGTGATGGGTTTGTTTGAAGGAATAAGTGATGGTTGTATTTGAAGAAGTCTCCAAGGTGTTCCTCTTATGGCGTAGCTTTAAGCACGACCCTCATGGGAAGATGATTTGAAGAAGTCTACAAGAAGCCCTGGAAATATGACTAAGTGGTTAAGTGGTTGAGAAGCCCCAAAGGTGTTGTCATGAAGCCCGAAGCTATTTGAAGAAAACGAGGATGAAGAACATGGCACATGCATGGAAAACCCTCATAGATGGATAGTCCTTGTCATGTTGTTTTCAATGGTAGGTGGTACGCACGGTGGTTCCTCCTGGTTAAGGAGATATTGCCTCTTGAAGATGGAATCCCCGAAGTATAGTTAAGAAGCCCATAAATGGTTGTAACAAGTAGTGACAAATCAACCCCCAAATTAAGGAAAATAAGATAAAATAGTTGCAACAAGATATTGTAGGTCAGCCCTAAAGATAAGTAAATAAGTCATTTGGAAAAGTATAAATACACTTCAAGGAGCCTCATGTTAATATACAAGCAATTTTATTGAAAATATATCAAGTGAGCAAGTGATCTATTGGCGAATCTGAGGTAGTGAGTTTGAGGCAACGAAGGAGTGAAAAAGTAAAGTATCTAAGCCATAGAGGAGAGCGAAGGGTTTCAGAGAAACCCTAATTTAATTGACCCTCGTGGGTTAGGCTTAGGGCATCCCGTGAGGCACCCCCGTGAGTTGTACAACACTCATCACGCGAGGCCCTACGAGATGATTGTGTTTGTCCATCGACACTGAGGGAAAATTCATTGAAGATTTTATATTGTGTTTGTTGAAGATGATATGAACCAGGTTGGTCTATGGTCTATTATGATATGCATCAAGTCTTCTACATGATAAAAATGTATGTTTTCATGTGGTTTGAGGCTTGTATCATAGATGGTTTGGCACATGCTTGAAGCATGTATTGGAGTTCTTTGACATATGGCTAGAGACATATGTTGGTGATATAAGATCTAAAGTACCAGGTTGTTGCAGAATCCAAGGTATGCTCTCTATGTGTTTTTGATGTTCATATCTTGGTGGTTATGGTACATGATTAAGGCATGCTTTTGGCATATGTTTTGAGGAGTATATTGGATGTTTGGCACATGGATGTACATATGAGGTACATGTCTTGGTGATATTGGTACATGTTAAAGCACATCTTGGTGATGTTATGGCATGTCTTTGGTATATGGTTTGCAGGATATCTTTGTGATATTGATACATGGTTGAGACATATCCTTGGTACATGGTTTATGGATGTTATGGTACATTGTTAGAGGCAAATCTTTGTGATGTTGGGACATGTTTGAGGTATATACTTGGTATATGGTTTTGGATGGCATGGCATATGCTCGAGGCATATCTTTTAGTACATGGTTTATGAAAGATATGGCACATGCTTGAGGTATACCTTGGCACATGGTTTGGATGCTTGATGTTGGGCATATGTTTTGATGTTGGTATGTGATATATGTGAGTGGATCTAGTTGATGATGATGATGTATTATTATCAATGATAGTGACAGTGACATATAGAGACAGTGACAGTGAAAGAGATAGTGACAGTGACAATGAAAGAGATAGTGACAATGATAGTGATAGTGACAAAGACAATAAAACATACAGTGACATGTTGAATGACAGGTTGATTATCATATGACAGGTTGATTATCAGTGACATGTTGAATGACAGGTTGATTATCATATGACAGGTTGATTATCAGTGACAGGTTTATTATCACTGATAATGTCGGGGATAGGTTGAGTCTACACTTATATTTCAGGGAGAAAGGAAGGGGCAAGAAAAGGGGGTTGTAGCCTCCTTCCGGTTGGATCAGGAGAATACAGGGAGTTAGAGATTCCTTTAGGTTGTATCCTGTAAATTAGGGGGTCATAGCCTCCTTCCGGTTGGAGCCATATAACACAGGGAGTTGGATCTTCCTTCAGGTTGGAGCTTGTAAATCAAAGGGTTGGAGCCTCCTTCCAGTTGGATCTAAAGAATTTGGGGAGTTGTATATTCCTTTAGGTTGGAGCCTGTAAATAGGGGGTTGGACCCTCCTTATAGTTGGTGTTGGGGAATTTGAAAGTTGGTTCTTCTTATGAATGTAATATTTTTATATATAAGAAAGAATTCTGTGGTTTTCTCCCATTTGGGTTTCCACGTAAAACTCTGGTGTACCATGTATCTGTGATTATGATGTGATGCATTGTTTATGGTTATATGTTTATGATATATTGAATGCAATCATAAGTGATAACTAATTGATAAACTCAATGATTACATGTTTTGATTAAAAGTGGTAAAAGGTGCTCAATATTGATTCACCCCCCTCTCAGTATTGGTGAATATTCCAACAGGAAAGCAATAAAGAGGGTTTTCAGGTATTTGTATGTCACTACTACTTATGGATTATGCTACAGGGAAAACCATGATTGGAAAAAGTATTGGACATACATGGATTTGTTGATGCATAATGGGCTGGAGATCTAGATCGCATAATATCTACAAATGGGTATGTGTTTAACCTATTTAGAGGATCAATTAGTTGGATGAGAAAAAGATAGGTTGTAGTAGCACTCTCAACTACAAAAGCTAAATACATGGAAGCCAATCATGCAAGTAAGGAAGCAATATGTTTACAAAGAATGTGTTTAGGTATTGGGTTGGTACAAGAAGTTGTAAGGATAGATTGTAACAATCAAAGTGCAATATTTATGGCAAAGAACCAAACTTATCATTCAAAGACAAAGCATATTGATGTTCAATATTACTTTGTGAGAGACATGGTTGAAGACAAGAACGTGTTGTTGATGAAGGTGGACACTTTGAATAATTTTGCAGATTTATTGACAAAGTTTGTGAGCACCGAGAACTTCTTCTAGTGTAGAGAAAAAATGGGCATTGTTGCCCTGGATTGTTGACTATGTAATCATGTGACCCCCTATATGTAAAGAAAACAACAAGTGGGAGAATGTTGGGTATATGTTATATTCTTTGCACAAAGAAACCTAGTGACCGCATTGTTTTGGGTGCGTGAGGGGTCTTAGGGAGTTGCATGGGAGCTAGAGCCCCCTAAAAATGAATTTTGGCAGTTTTTTCATCCGTTTTTAGAAAGTTTTTCGGCACATGGTTTTTGCTGATGGTTTTCTAATTATAGTTAAGGAATTAGGTGATCCAGGTGGATATTGGTGGCCACCCACCTATTCCAATTGGCTCCTCATGTCCATTTTTGTTCAACACGTTCTTCTGTACTACTTTATAATTGTGAGTTCTACACTTATGGGGCCGTCTGAAGCCCCACACATTCTCTAGGTGGATACGGGTGGCCTCTTGCCTAATCCAACTGGCTTATTTTGTATGTTTTCATGTCAACACATCTTGTTGTACTTCCAGGGCCGTTTTGGGGCTCTAAACGTTTTTTTTTTTTATCACCACAGTCAAACTGTAGACAAAGTCAAATTTTGATGGCAGAATGTGTAGTTATCTGAAATCCCTTTCCAACAGGCTATCACGCGCCTAAAACGGAGGTCATATGCAAAAGTTACGACCCTTGGAAGTTGAGGTACCAAATTACACCAACTTACCCATAGGGCCCACATGACTTTTGGCGTTTCACCTTCTAGGGTTAGGTTTTTGGATGTCTAGGGTTTTGGCATTCATGAGTAATATCAAAAAGGCCTCTGGAGACTCATTGTAATCCATTCTACTCAGATGGATGCGCGTAGCAACCACATCTCTTCTCAGAGATAGCTACCACCATTCGAGCAAGTGTTTCAGTTCTGTAGTTTTACAGTTTCAGCCTATTTCTTTATTTGATAAAATATATTGTTCACTGGATATTTGTGTTATTCTTCATATCTCTATGTTATTGTATTCAGTTTGTTAATGAGTTCGTTCTGCTCCTAAATCCAGATCATTAGGGTTGTTGACTAATTAGGGGTTTTGTATGTTGCAAGATCCTATATATATTGTATTGAAAACAATGAAGATATGTGATGAATAAAGAATTAAAGGTGCAACTCTAAACAGGTTGCTGGTTTTCTCGGTTTGGGTTTCGAAGAAAAAATCTCTATGTAATGTGTGTGTGTGTGTGTGTTCCATTGTATCTTTTCTATTTTTCTATTAAGAATCTATTTGTAGTAATTAATTGTACAAGGTTAAAATCTACAATTCACTTATTCAAAATAATATATTTAAAATTCATACCATCAACACTTGAAAGTGGACCAGGTGGGAAAACAAATAACTACACGAGGAATGTAAAACCATAGCAGAATAAGGAATTGAAATGAAAACAAACAATACAACTATATCCATTCCATCAAATCCATCCATAAAGTAAGGGAAAGAATAATTCGAGGAAATATATAGAAGATAACTCAAGGTCCAAAACAAAGGGATTTAAATTATTTAAAACATTTAATATCATAAGGATGAAATGGAAACACATACTCAAGATCCCATACTTTGATAAAAGTCATAAATCACAAAAGTTATGAGCTCCACAAATATCTCTCTGTGAGATTCTTTTAAAAGAATATTATAGATTGGTTGTTCAAGTTCAATTAAAATGCATGCATTAAAAGCACATCATAATATTCCTAATACTTAAATGATAAATTAAATGTGTTTGTCTCTATTGGACTAAGATGGGTCTCCCGTGTACCTTATAATAGCATAGATACCCTGGAAGACAAGAGAAACAACAATCATGGATTGGCTTTATAGGTAAACAATAAACTCATAAAGCTAGGTGATCATAGATTGAGACGAAAAAGAAAGGAAGCAAAAACTTCGAAGAAAATGTACTCAGAAAATGAAAATGGGGTTTGATGGATGGAATTCCTCTCTTGAATCACTTGAAAGAGCTTCATAAATAGGCTGGAACTTGAGCTTTCCCAGTGAAACTGTTTCTTGGTACTTATTAAGGGTTGGTTATTTCATTTGACTAAATTTTGAGCCAACTTTCGATATATTCCTTTAACAGTGGAATTGTTATGTCTTGCTTTACTCGAAAGGAAAATATCTCATCCTCAATAACCTTGCACTCGAAGAGTAACTCTTGTATAGTTGCCAAATGATCTTCGTTATCATTAACAAATTTAACCAACCATCGTTTTATTTCCTCGTCTGGGAAACTAGTGAGGCTATCAAACTCACTTCCCCGTGAAATATTGAGTATGTTTAACTCATATTCAATTATTCTTTGGTTAATATTTTTTAATTCCCTAATTAATGGTGGGCGTTCAAGTTCCTTAAATATTTCAAGTGATTTACGAAATGCATCACTTATTTTATCCTCAATCCTCTTTCAACTTGAAATTGATTCTCGTTTTTAGGTATGTGTTATATTATTTGCAAGATTGGTCCCATGTATTGTACATTGATATTGGAGTGGGGGGAAGGGGGGTCCCCCTTGTAAGGGGGTTTTGGGGCATAGCTCCTGAAAAAAAAATTCTAGTGGTTTTTTGCATTTGTTTTTGGCAGTTTTTTGTGTTCGTTTTTAACGGTTTTTCGGAACATGTTTTTTCATCGATGGTCTTCTAATTTCAGTTAAGGAATTAGGGTTGTTAACTAATTTGGGTTAATGAATTATGGGTTTGGATTCCACGGGATACTATATGTATATTTCATTGTAAACAATGAAGAAGATGATGAATAAAATATTAGAGGTGCGGCTCTAAATAGGTTACTGGTTTTCCCGGTTTGGGTTTCAAGGATAAAATTTATGTGTAATGTGTGTGTGTATCATTGTGTCTTTTTCTGTTTTTATTAAGAATCTATTTACAATAATTAATCGTACAAGGTTAAAATCTACACCCGTAAGACCTCTATTCTTGCGAGCCATTCCACCTTAATATGTTTCAATCTATTATTCAAGAGTGAGTCCTATTTCTCCCTAGTATAATCGGTCATGCTTGATACTCATGCTACAAATGTACTTAGAGTATTTTTTATAAAAATACTTATCATTTTCTAGATCTTGTTGTAGATAGTCAATCATAGTAGAAATTCTTTGTTATAGGTTTCTTAGGCTTGTTCCAACTTCCCACATTTCTGAAATTGTAGTGAGCCTTGTGTTTATGTTCTCTGCAATGTACATTCTTACATCGCTTAGAAATTTTGTAGCCTTTTTAACTATGGTGGATATGCCTGGTGTGTCTTGTGGAGTTGTTTCTGGAACCATTATGGATAATAGTTCTGCAAATAAAGGTCTATGATTGAAAGTGTCCTCCAGCTCACTTATTCATTTCTTTAATTTGGTATTCTCTAACTTCTGTTCATCTTAGAATGATCCAATGCATGTTAGTGGTGAGATGTAACTTGAGTATCCCAAAAGATCCAACTCCTGAAACGTCTACCTCTTCATTCCACTTTTTTGTCACCTTTTTTTCATTGACACAAATTTTTTTCAATCTAGACTTTTATTGCTTCCTTATTGTATCTAGAATTATGTAAGGTTAATGACTGCTCTTCAAAAATTGTTGATCCCTCTTGGGCCAACTCCTTTACTAATTTTTTACTTTTAGCAATCTATACTACTACCCATTCTGACACTTGAGTATTATCATCAACTTCCATTTCAACTAAAACATTCTCCAAGACATCATGGTTTTGAGGACTCTTGTTATTGCTACTCCTTTTCCTCTTGGTTATTCCAACAATGTGATTTTTTTCTAAATTAAAATAAGGGGGGTCATCTCCATCGCCACCTCCATCACATCATTAATTATTCTCTCCTTTGCTCAAACTAATCTCTTGGATTCTATGAGTGGTGGAGGAACTCTTATGTGGGAGAGGAGTACAACTGGTATGATTATTAGCCTCAATTTTTCTTCTTTTCTTAGTCTTGCCTTGTTGACGCTCCTTCAACTTTGTCTTCTTTACTTGAGTATTTGAGTTGATCCGTGTGACCAATTCATCATCACGAATTTGGTTTTCTTTTCTAGAAATTACTTGGCTAGTATCCAGGTCATTATCTCCAACTCCCTCCTTGATTTATGGAATTCTTGTAAAAGTAGTACTATAACCAATTGGAGCTAAGTGGGAAGAAAACACTCTTTTTGGGTCAAATCCTTTGAAGGATTCAACTTATTTCAACTAAAATGAATTTAATAACTCAGAATTTTTGGACAAATGTTTTAATCCTCTAATTGAGATATCAACGACATGAAAAAGAAAGGAAATAAATTGACTCTTCCTCTTTTTGTCAAAGAAGGAAGACCATGACTTGTATTTTCTGAAAACTTCAACAATAAAATATCAGTCACACAAAAAATTGGGAATAAGTAAAGGTTTTCCTTCAAATCCATATAGTATGATATAGGTGGACTCCTCCTCATATACACAAACGCCTTTTCCCTTGAGAAAATTCAGAGATTCTTATTTGATCCTCATTTAATGCATTCTAGTAAGCATATATTTTAACTCTTTGACAATTTTTTCCTACACTCTGTAGATGTGGTATGGTGCTTCCATAACTTAGAATACCATAATTGGATAGGATCACTATCAAGATTAACATTTCCCTTTGGGGGAATCCCTCAAAATCATTACAATATGCCACAACGAACACCAAATAAGAGGTCATATAAAATCTCTTTGTCTTCATGTAATTAAAGAGTTGGTAAGAAATCTCGTTAGAGATGATTTCTGCCTAGTAAAATATTGCTTTCATTTGAATGGAAAAGTGTAGAATATACAAAACGTATGTTGGGATGTAGGATGTGGAATGCTATCGCACCGTTCATGAGAAAATCCAAGAGAAGTCTCAGTATGGCTTGGATAACAAGAATATATCAATGTGGGAAATATCATTTGGCATTGCCAAAGGTGATGCTAGAAAGTCCTTTAATAAATTCACTCCACTACCCTGGGAGTCTAGGAAAGAATCAACTTCTGGCAGCCTGAGAGATTTATTGGATGTGGGGAGTCATAACATTTTATTGAATACTTTCGGTGTCAAAATAATGGGATTTTTTCCCTTGGCATCGACTTTAATCATCTTGTTCTTAGATTCGAATCGACTGGCGCACCAATAAACCAATTCTTCAAAATAAAAAACTTCGAGTATACATCCAGCCTTGGACAAACCAATTTTTCAAATATTATTACCAATCTTCTATTCCAAAGTAAGGCTGGAATACCACTGATGGGACGTCAACTAGTGGAACTCTTTGTTTTGGCGTGTGAGTGAGTTGACGATGTCACCACAAAATGATTCCTTTTTCCTTATATTTTCCATCTTCCGAGAATTTTCACTACCCTTTGATATACATGCAAGTTATTAACTTGGATTAGTGTGTTTAGCTGATATACATCCTAGATTATTAATATTTCTTAATACTACATCCTTTCAACATGTACATTTTCCTTCAAAATGCATGCAAATTATTAATGGAAATTACCCTTCATAAAATAATGATTGTTTGAAAAGTGCAACACTTAAGACTTCTTTATTCCTCACAACCACCTTTTCCTTGTGAATCAAAACATCATAAATGCACCATAAATATCCTTGAGAATGATTATTGTGAATGGTCGTGTAGCATGAAATACACTAAGTATGGAATATTGATGTGTCATAAGCCTTATAGAATAGTGAGCTATGCAAACAAATGGTTCATGCGGAGAAATGGTTAATGTCAACTTCTCTACATGGGAGATGAATAAGAAATTGACTAATTATGAGTATGTGGAGACCTGGCTCATGCAGAGAAATGACTATGTTGAGTTCTTTGCATGGGATGTAACTTTGAAATCGACTAAGTGTGGATAATGTTATAGGGAGGGAGAGAAGAGAAAATTTAGAGTGGAATAAGTCAACGCGGAGAAGAGTCTTACATATATACGATTCATGTGGACAAAAGTTAGTGTCAAATTCTTTGCATTAGGAAAAGTTTGAAAATAAACTAAGTGTTGGTTGATGTGAGAGAGAGAAATACCCATGTGGAATGTGGAGAAATACTTCACCATGTGGAGCACTGGGTATCAATGGTTTCTATGAATGGCGTAAATCATGAAATGGTTAAGTGTTGAAAATATAAGATTTTCCATGAACTAATGTGGATGGGTAAGACTGATGTTGAATGTGAGGAATCGATTTCTTGGGATGAAAGGGGAGCATTTTTGCATGGTATAATAAAAGTTTGAGACATGAAAATGGATCAACATGCCCTGGTTCAAGCTATTAAGAAGTGGAATCACTATCTGATGGGAAAGGAAACCATGATTCACACAAATCACCAACCATTGTATTATTTGTAGGCCAAGAGTAAGCTTCAACAAACTAGACATTACAAGTGGATGGGGTTTTTGCAATAATTTCATTGAGTCATCAAGTATAAGAAGGGGGGAACTAACAAGTTGGAAGACATGTTTTCAAGGCCACCCACATCAAATATTACAACTTTGGGAACTCTTATGCACATGGATCCTTTTACCCATGCTGCATACAAAGAGACATACATAGAAGATGGGGACTTTAAAGGGGTGTTTTAGTAGCTACAGAGATAAATTAATGTAGAAGAAGGTGACAATAAGGATGAATATCATCTCCATAATGGATTACTCTACAAGCTAGACAAGCTTTATGTTCCTAAAAGTGAAAGATTGTAGCTTATCGAAGAGGCTCACACCTCCAAAGTTGCAAGACATTTTGGTCTCGAGAAGAATGTTGCTAAGTTACAAAGGTATGTGTACTGGCCCAAAATGCAAGAAGATTTGGCACACTATATAAAAGGATGCATATTTTGTTGTACTATCAAGCCAAATAATAGGAAGCAAGTCTATACCATCCCTTGATTGTACCCACTCGGCCTTGGGAAATCATTTCCATGGATTTTGTGGGAGGTTTACCAATGACTGGGAAGGGAAAAGATTATATATTTGTGGTAGTTGACAGGTTCAACAAGATGTGCATTTTTATGCTTGGTAAGAATACCATCAAAGGACAAGAAGCAACAAACATGTTCTTTGAACAAGTTTGGGTGCAGTTTGGGATACCAAGGAGCATCATCTCAAACAAGGATACCATATTTCTCAGTGCCTTTTGCACTACACTTTGGGAGAAGATGGACACTAAGTTGAAGACCTGTACAACATTTCATCCACAAATAGATGGGAAGACAAAAGTAGTCAATAATATTTTTGTGTAGCTTTTGAAGGGTTGCAATTAGAAGTATCTAAAGACATGGAATGAAAATTTGATCTATATTCAACACTCTTATAATAAATCAATCCACACTTCCACTGGTAAGTCCCCTTTCAAAACTTGCTTTGGGTACAATGCCACCTTCACCCTTGGATATTGCATATGGAAAACAATGAGGAGTGGGGGAAGAAATCACAAGAGAAGCTTTTAGAGTGGAGAAATTTGTTGAAAATATTAGGCAAATCCATTTGCAAGTACATGAGACACTGAAGAAGTCATAGGAAAAGTATAAGGCCAGACATGATCAACATAGAACCGAGAAGACATTTAAATTGGGAGACAGATTTTGGTTACAAATGAACAAGGAAAGACTATAGGGTCCTAGTAACAAGATCAATGATCTATGGTATGGCCCTTTTGAGGTATTAGATAAGGTGGGATATAACACCTACATACTCAGTCTACCCCCATACGTGCACATTTACTTAGTAGTGAAAGTGGCGAATTTGAAACACTATGAGCCTTCCATGTTGGATCAGGAGGAGGAGCAAGTCCTACCTACTATAGAGGACTTAGCACTGGATGCTCATGCAGAGTTGGTAGAAGACATAATTTTGCATAGGAGGTCCAGAACTACAAGACAGGGGCAACATGACCTTTGGAAGATTGGGTTGAAATGACAACTTCAATACAAAACAAAATGGTAATCTAGGGATAAGGTAGAGGAAAAATTTCCTCACTTAATTCAATAAAGATTTTGGGGACCAAAAGAATCCCTAAATGGGGAAGTATAATCCATATTGGATCATCATATAATTTTTCATCTATCTTGCAATGCTATTTTAGTGGTAAGTCCCAATTTGGAAAATTGGGATCTGAAATATTCAGGAGCCATTTTGAGGAATTAAGCAACTTTTTTGGGAGTGGAACGCATACACACACCCTTGATGGTGTTCTACACCCAGATACCTTTCCAACGGTGCAAAAATCACCTCAATTGGAACTTGTATGCAAATGTTATGCCTCTCACAAGTTGAGCTATCTTGTTACATGTGTAATTTCAAGAAGACTCTAGAAGATCCAAACCTGATCACTAATTGAGGGTTGATGAAGTCAAAACCCTATCCCTAGATGACTATCGAGCTATGTTAAATATTGGGCCTCTATGAGGAGAAAGGGTTCTGTTAGTTAGCATTATATTTGTTCCATAGTTGAGTAGAGCATCTAGGAGTGGTATTTTGAGAACATAAGAGAGAAGGAAAATGTTATGTAGAAGCCACTCAATAGTTATAGATATGTTCTCATGAGGATTGTAAATTCTCTATTTGTGACACCACTCATGCATAGCAATGATACCATCACACCTCCCTTTCACACACATTCAAGGCAAGATTTATATAATATCAATATCTATATGGATGGATGTAACTAATGGGTTCAACGCCCAAGTTGAAACCACCTTGTGTATGCATTCTAGTGCAATGTGTTTGATGTAGGTAAATGATAGAGATATACTTAATAGATTGTTGCCTAATATTCAAACACAACACATAAACAAAGTTTAATGAGGATACTTCATGAGAACATATATACATCTATTTGCAAATGTTGACTGTTAGAGGTCTAAACACTACAAACAAATCATCTATTGTAGTGTTGTGATTGAGATGCTCTCAGGACCGGTCCAAATGCATTTAATTTATTTTCAATTGCCACTTAAAGAGTATACCTTGCTATTAAGTTACACCTAGACATCACTTTTTTCCCTACATATTTGTATATATGCCCAAAGTAATTTAATTAGTCATGTATTGATATGCCCAAAGGAATTAATGAAGTACACAGATGCGTGGTTGTAGGTAAGTTCTGAAATACATGGTCATCGTTGTTATCAATTAAAGACGAGGCCAACCACAATGAATTGGGAATGGTAAGCCTCAATTCATTAGTTGAGATTGTTATTGTGTTTCTCACTTCCCCAACCAAGGCAATCAATAATTAATGTGCCAATTAATTATCTATAGAATAAATCACAAGAAAAGACACTATGGAAATGTATAAATAGAGGTTGAATTGAGTTGTTAATTGCATCCAACAACTCTAATGAACATAAATATAGGAGATAAACCCCCCAACAATCAACCCAATAACCAATCCATTGAGTACCACCAACCAATGATATAACCCATTAAAATGGCACTGTAATTACTTACCAACACAGTGAATAGGCATATCTCCCTTGTTAGTGATCCAACAAATCGATAATGGAAGCTAGTGAATAGAGCAATTTATAATAGTGCCCAAACAATTGATGACAACGTTGTATGTGCATGTTTGTAAAATGAAAATAGACAATACAATCCAAAATAAAGCAAGCAACAAAAGGAATTCCCAATCACACAGAAACTATCCACCATATAGAAATTAAATGCTACATAGACATCAAGATTTTTTTAACCCTAGAAACTCAAATGGGAAAATAAACATTCAATGGAGATTTTATTATCCTTAAGAAATTGCTACAAAGGGTGAGTTATGAACTCTCAAATGAGATTTTGATGCATTCTTACTCACTAACAATGTTTGTAGATGCTACTATCCATGGAAAATATTATATGTATATGTGGAAAGGCTCAATGGCTTCTTCATCCTCCGACCTTCAAGTAGATTTCCTCTTCGAGATGACTTCTTCTTCTACTACCTTTCTTCTTACCAAACATAAATTCTCCCTTCTTTGTTGGTTTCCTTCATCAAGCAAGGCCCTCCTTTGTTATAGACATGCCTTGGAATACCAACCATCAAGGAGATTTGTTTCACCTCCTTAAAGCCTTTTATCCTTTCATATTCAAGATGATCATTGATTTCAAAATTTGCATAAATTTAATTTATAAAGTTTGGATGAGGAAATATTTCAAATCCATTTTGGATCACACCTCCCCATTCATAGGATTTTGGTCCCCAAAAGCTTCAACTCGAAGGTATAACATGTTGTTTTCTTTTCAACACTCTCTTTAATAGCATCTTTTCAGTTCATTAATTCGAGGATTACAATACAAAAAATTCCATTCATTCTCGAGTATTCTTACTCACCTTTTACAATTCTTCAAATGATTTGTAACACTTCTAAAATCGTCTTCATAACCATGGGAAAGTAGTGGCTAGCCACCTTCACCTCTTTTGTCTCCAATACAATCCTCTCAGTGTTGTTGTTGCTTTGTCTCTAATTCCTCTTAATGTCAAATCTTTAGGTACTTGTTGCTCCAAATGAGGAAAAACGTTTCATCTTCTTCTCCCACCTTCATAATGGTCCTCTTTTTGTGCTTACCATATTGTTCATGGTTACCCTCTTTCAATATTTTAATAGTAGGTTGGAGTAATGGTTAGTTTCCCACTCCTTTTTATCCTCAAAGTGATGCAATTGCTTTAAGGTCACAAATTCAACTACTCTAATAACATTTTATCCATAGACAAAGGACTTATACCCCATTCATTTCACCAATATAGATATTCTATAGAACTAAAATTGTTCATTATTCTTGGTGCAATTATGAGTTTGGATACTCTCCAATAGGAATGAATGAGCATTGTTTCCAAGCTTGGTTCAAGGTTTGGCTTATTTTCTTATGGTTGCCAAACCAATTCCCAACAAGGGGAGGAACTACAAGTTTGTTGAATGGATGGATGTGTAAACTCAAAACTATATTTGTGTATGGATGGGTATCCTTATTCTACTAGTATTTCCAAAACCAACACTCAACCATAGGGTGCAAGTCCAACTTCCACATAATATTCCAAAGACATATAGTTGGACTATTGTTTGAAAGAATGGTTACACAACACTCACTCAACAATTATAGATATGTTCTTAGGGAGAACGTATATTCCGTGTTTTGTGACACCACTAGTGCATATAAATGATACCATAACACCTCCCTTTCACACACATTCAAGGCACAATATATATAATATTAATATCTATATGGATGGATGTAATTAATGGGTTCAACTTTCAATTGGGTTTAGCCCGAGTGGTTTGTGCTGAGGGGTGTTTTCCCCCTCACCCAGGTTCAATTCCCGCAAGTGACATGTTGAGCTCGTAAATGAGAAAGCTATCGAAAAAGCCTTAGCTTTGTACAAAATCTGGTTTACCCCGGGTATCATCCTCGAAATGAGGGGAAGTGCCGAGTGGGTTTCCCCAGGCTCTATTCCAAGTAAAAAAAAACAAACAAAACTAATAGGTTCAATGCCCAACTTAAAACCACCTTGTGTATGCATTCTCGTGCGATGTGTTTATTGTAGGTAAATTCTAGAGATAGATATAATACTCAGTTGCCTAATATTCAAATCCAACACAGATAAAATTTTACTAAGGAGAGTTCACGAGAACATATATACATCTATTTGCAAATGTTGACTATTGGATGTATGAATGCTACAAACAAATAATCTATTGCAATGTTGTAATTTGAGATGCACTTAGGGCCGATCCAAACGTGTTATAATTATTTTCAACTGCCACTTGTAAAGTATACCCTACTATTTAGTTACACTTATGCAACATGTTTTTCCATGCATCTTCGTATATATGTCCTAAGTAATTTAATTAATCATATATTGATATGTCCTAAGTAATTTATGAAGTACATGGATGCATGGTTGTAGGTAGGTGCTCAAATGCATGGTAAGCGTTGTCACCCATTAAATACGAGGCCAACCAAAATGAATTGGGAATGGTAAGCCTCAATTCATCAATTGATACAATTATTGTGTTTCTCAATACCCCAACCAAAGCAATCAATAATTAATGTGCCAATTAATTTTTTATAGAAAAAATCACAAGCATTGACAATATGGCATCATCCAAGTAGAGGAAGAATTCAATTGTTACTTGCACCCAACAACTCCCACCTACAAAAATTCAAGACATACATTGCCCAAAAATCATCCCAATAACCAATTCATTGAGGACCATGAACCAACAATCCAACACATTAACAATAACACTGTAATTACTCACCTACATAGTGTATAAGCATATATCTCTTGTTAGCGATCCAACAAATGGGTAATTGATGCATGAACATTCTAACCTAAAACAATCTAGTTCATTTTGTTGATGATTACAGATGCGTTAGACATCCTCCAGGACACAAACCCGAGAGAGAGTCCCTGAGATGGGTGTGTGGTTCCTATTTGAGATAGAGCTGGAACGTAGTGATAACCTCCTCCTTACAGAGAGTTGAGAAGAAATCCTGATAATTCTCCTGTGTAATGCAGTGAGAAAGGAGATCTACTGAGTTGGACGTGCCTGTGGCTGAGCACAAGGTGAGCGTGTGAATTCCCATAGAGTTGGGTGCATCATCATGAGACAAAGATGAAGACGATGTATTAGCCTCCACTAAGCAGAGATTTGAGATGATGAAATCTAGATGAATCTCCTGTGTAATGTAGTGGGAAAGAAGATCTGTTGAGTGGACGTGCCCATGGATGAGCACAAATGAATGTGATCCTAGTGGTTGAGCACTAGTGAGTGTGGTTCTCCTATGATATGCAGTGAGATAGATATATGGACATCCCTATGGATGTGCCCCTAGTGGCTGAGCACTAATGGGTGTCTGAGATCCCTTGCTATATTGTTCAAGAGTTAGACTTACCTGTAACCCTATGTGTAATGTAAAGGGTATAGGTCGGCCCCACCTTAATGTAAAAGATAATTAATGTAAAAGATAATTAATATAAAATATAATTAATATGGTAATTATTTATCATATTTTGAGTTATTGAGGTCAGCCCTATTGTTCCAAAAGATACATCATTTGATGTGACAAGTCTTATATAAATAAAGGTGAATCCCCATTGAGGAAACACACTTATCATTGTGTCATCTCATGATTTCAGAAGTTGTGGTCTGAAATTATTAGAATTGCAGCACCCTCTTGTGTGCTAGGTTTGGTGATGGTGTGGGAGGTTTTTCTCTTGAGGAATATAGCAAAGGATTGGTTGGGTTTTCTTCCCTTGTTGAGAAGGGTTTCCCAGGATACTTCTTGTGTTCTTGTGCATGGTTATTCTTCTCATGATCTTGGTTTGCTGCAAGTAGTTATGGTTCAAGTAATAATTAAACATAAATTTAAAGAGGATACATGAGCCATAGCTCATTGAAAATCCAACATGGTATCAGAGCAGTATTGAAGAAAATCATTGCACAAGATTGAAGGAAGGCCGTAAATCTCTGTTGTAAGTGTAAATAGAAGAGGGTCGAACCTCTCTTTAAAAACTCTATGGTAAATGTTGAGGCCGGACCTAAGAGGAGACCTTAAAGAAGAGGCCCTAAGAGGAGATCCTAAGAGGAGACCCTAAGAGGAGACCCTAAGAGGAGACCGCAACCATGTTGAAGACCCTAAGAGGAGACCGCAGCAAGAAAGAGGCCCCTCTAAAAGTTACCGCAAAATACCCTATAACAAACTCTTAATAAATAAGGGTCGAACCCCTTCTAAATGTGAAATCTTAAACAACGCAACCCAAAAATCTGTGGCAAAAGAAAGGGCCAAAATTTCTGTGGTAAAATAAGACCTGGCCGAGCTCTGTGTGAGGGTAGCCACTTGGTTCTTGGTGGCTTGGCCTGCTAGAAAAAGAGAGAACAATAGCAACCTAGGAGAAGATTGGTATGCTAGCCACAAGTCCTTTTGGGGCAGCCGCTAAGGGCTGTCATGACCACAAAATTGTAAGACTTAAACCCTAAAATTGCAGATCTATGGCAACAAATAACTAAGGTAGTATCTGGACTTATTGAGGTGAATTTTAAGGCTTCTATAGCCAGAATAAACCCCATGACAGATACCCTGAACAATAGACCAATAGAAGGAGGAGAATTAGGCCAAGGATGGTAGCAGAACTAAGTTTTATGAGGAGTAAAGAGAAGGCTGATTAGGCCTAATTCTTGTTGTAGTAGACCACAGACTTGGAGGGCCATTAACTTTGTTTAGAGATATATTGAATTACTATTATGGGAGTGCATACAATCAATAGTTATGAAGTCTAATGTAAATCATGTCTCAAGCCTCATTAATGAGCCCAACAACAAACAAATTTTCTGCTGAGATGTTTGGAGTTGCAAGATTTGTAAACATAAATGCTCTTTTTTCAGTCAAATTACTGTTAAGTTCTCGTCTCTACAGAACGATGTATGGAGTCCCCTCATTTGCAGTTTTTGAGAATCTTCACAATGAAAAGAGATCAAGAATCCTTTTTATGTTATTAAAAGGTGATACAAGGAAATGGAAATATACTCGTCTTTTTGGAAACAACAAGCGTGCTTCATAGTGAGAGGTGAAGTTACAAGACCAAGTGAAAATTTTGGTGAGCAATAAAGACAATGTGATAGATGAAACACTTGCAAAATTATCAAAAATAAAGTATTATCCAAATAATTAAAGCTTGAAGACAGTTGATGTGAGAGCCAGTAATGTGCAAAGAAAGCAACACAAGCATAATCTCCATTGATGTTCACTCTCAGGTGTGCACTTGTATATATTATTGTCATCATTGTCATAAGGGTACTTGCAGGAGGAAGAAACTCTTGGTGCAATCATGGATCCAGAAGGATCTCAGTGCATCTAGAGGAGAAACACACTGGAAGTGAAGACTCTAGGTTTGATTGTTTTTAAATTATCATGTTTATAACCTACATTTCTAAGGTATATTACAAGTATGTGTCATAGTTGTGACAACAATCCTTAAAATGTTTTGATTCTAGAGATGTACTCATGAATATCTTCTAGGATATATTCTTGTCTTGTTTCCTTTTGTTTGTTTTTCTTGTTCCAGGCAGGCTAACAACAAAGGAATAAGTTTATTCTTCAGACTTCAGAGGGAGTCACTTGATTCAGAAGGAGTCAAATTAACTTAGAAAGAAATACAATACCTTCTTCCTCTTCAGTAGTCCAGAGGGAGATAGCCATTAATACAGTTGATCCAGTTGTTCCAATTGGTATTCCTAGGGACTTTGCAGTAGGCTATAAAAGGCATGTCTGGGCTTGACAAACTCTGCAAGAGGCAGAAAGATATGCAGCTGATGGAAGTATCGAGAAATATAAAACGAGACTTGTAGTCAGAGGATTCTCACAAGCAAAGGGAGTGAAATATGATGAGACATATTGATCCAGTAATCCGATACACTTCCATCTGTACCACCATCCATAAGTTGGAAACTACATCAGATAGATGGATTCTTGATGAGTTTGGGTTCCAACAAAAGTATTACCGATCCAAACCTATACTCTTATATTGTTGGTTATGAGAGCCGAATTTTGATGACTTATTCAAGAAGCCATGTTGTTGGATACAAGAAAGCCTCAACTTCTGATTTCGAGATGAAGGATCTAGGTATGATGCACTACTTTTTGGGACAAGAAGTATAGCAAAGGACTGATGATATTTTCTCGAGTCAAGGAAAATATACAGTGAATATTAAAGAAGTTTAGTATGACAGAATACAAATCCATGTCTACACCAATGGTGATGGATTTGACGAAAGAATAAATGATGACGATTCAGACGAGATTGATCCACATGCGTACCGACAACTGATTGGATGATTGATGTATTTGGTTAACACCAGACCTGATATATGCTATGTAGCGAATGTTCCTATTCAATCCATGAGTCAGCCAAGACAAACTCACTAGATAGCAGTAAGGCATGTATTGAGATATATACGAGGCACAATTGGATATGGCCTGAGATATGCCTCCAGTGTGAACTTGAGTTTGCAGGGATATGCCGATACAGATTGAGCAAAGAGTACAATGGACTAGAAGAGCACATCCGATTGTTGTTTTATCGTGAAGTTTGCCATGGTTTCCTGGTGCAATAGGAAACAAAGCTTTGTGGCCTTGAGTACCACATAAGCAGAGTATATAGCATTGAGTGTGCAAAGCAGTGTGGCTTCACAAGCTTCTGACAGATTTACTTGATCATGAGATGGATTCTATGATGATAACCAGAGCTGTGTGTAAAGCTCTTCATGAACCCCGTGTTTCATGATAAGATCAAAACACGTTGAGATAAAATAACATTATATCAGAGACATGTTGCTGAGGAAAGCCATATCTTCCTACACATGAGCAGATTGCAGATATCTTCACCAAACCGCTTGCTAATACGAAGTTCGAGTACTTCTGTGAGAAACTAGCTTGGTGGATATTACCTCCCTAGTTGAGAGGGAGTGTTGATGATTACAGCCAGGATGAAGTTCAAATACTTCCGTGCGAGACTTGGCCTGATGGAGAATGCCTTCCTAGTTGAGAGGGAGTGTTGATGATTACAATTGCGTGAGACATCCGCCAGGACACAAACCTGAGAGAGAGCCACTGAGATGGGTGTGTGGTTCCTATCTGAGACAGAGATGGAACGTAGTGATAGCCTCCTCCTTATAGAGAGTTGAGAATAACTCCAAATGATTCTCTTGTGTAACGCAGTGAGAAAGGAGATTTGCTGAGTTGGACGTTCTTGTGGTTGAGCACAAGGTGAACATGTGAATTCCCAAAGAGATAGGTGCATCGTCATGAGACAAACATGAATATGATGTATTAGCCTCCTCTGAGCAGAGAGTTGCGATGATGAAATCTAGATGACTCTCCTATGTAATGCAGTGGGAAAGAAGATCTGTTGAGTGGACGTGCATGTGGATGAGCACATGTGAACATGATCCTAGTGGCTTAGCACTAGTGAGTGTGGTTCTCTTGTGAGACACAATGAGATAGAGATATGGACATCCCTATGGATGTGCCCCTAGTGGCTGAGCACTAATGGGTGTCTGAGATCCCTTGCTATATTGTTCAAGAGTTAGACTTACCTGTAACCCTATTTGTAATGTAAAGGGTACAAGTCGGCCCCACCTTAATGTAAAAGATAACTAATATGGTAATTATTAATTATATTTTGAGTTATTGAGGTCGACCCTATTGTGCCAAAAGACACATCATTTGATGTGACAAGTCTTATATAAATAAAGGTGAATCCCCATTGAGGAAACACACTTATCATTGTGTCATCTCATGATTTCAGAAGTTGTGGTCTGAAATGATGAGAATTGCAACACCCTCTTGTGTGCTAGGTTTGGTGATGGTGTGGGAGATTTTTCTCTTGAGGAATATAACAAAGGATTGGTTGGGTTTTCTTCCCTTGTTGAGAAGGGTTTCCCATAATACTTCTTGTGTTCTTGTGCATGGTTATTCTTCTTGTGATCTTGGTTTGTTGCAAGTAGTTATGGTTCAAGTAATAGTTAAACATAAATTTAAAGAGGATACATGAGCCACAACTCATTGAAAATCCAACACATTTAACAAGACCTAGGGGGTCTTCCTTTTACTAAGGGAGTTGGTTCCCTACGTGATTTAAAGTGTGTATTGTTGTATTTCCCTATGTTTTAGTGATTTATAGAAGAGAGGCATAGGAGTTGGTTAGTTAAGAGAAAGGGAGTTGATTTCTCTATTTTGAATGTAAATAGCTTAATTGAAGAGATCTCGAGAGTTGTGAGTGAATTAGGAAGATTTGGGATGAGTGAGAGATACTAGAGATATTTTGAGAGATTTATGGATCTAGAGGATCCTTAGGGATTTGTGTGAGAAGTTTGTGGATCTAAACTAATTTTTATTTCAGAGTCTTTTTTATTAAATATGGTAAGCTTGTAGAGTTTGAGGAGGCCAATTTGGTAAAAAGATCAGGCCAAAAGGTTGGGCATTAGAAAGAAAATTAGGCCATAGAGGAGTTGGCCAATAGAGAGAGAATCATGCCAAGGGAGAAAAGAAGGCATAGGTGCCTTATGCAATTTATGTACAATCTGTATGCACTGAATTAATAGAAAAAGTAAGCTTTGTTTCGAGCTTTTCCTAAAAGGGTCTTTGTCTATAATTGTGGAGATGTTACCTCCGCACATTGTGTGAATTTGATACTGTTGTAGGTTCCAAGTAAACTCGTAGATATTTGGAAAATTGTGTTTGCAAGTTTGAGAAAGAGTAATCCCAAAGGAAAAGATCCTTTGAAGAATATAATCTAAGTGATCATCGATCACCATAAAGGATTGATGATCCTATTTCTCTTGTAGGTGTGTAATCATTGAAATCGTGGAGAAGTCTCAAACTTGAACATCCTCTATGGAGGATTAATCCTATTCAGAATCGAACTAAAGTGATGATCAATGATCACTGATCACTCCTAGGATCAATGATCCGTAGTCTCCATAGGGTAGAATCCATCAACTTCTGGTTATAAAATCTAGAGCAACTGCAATCTTCCACCCAAATATTTGATCAAGATATAATCGTTAGATCGTAAGCGAATGCAGTAGTAATCTCGACCATTGGTCGAGAGTAGAGAGGAGATATCAACAGTGGATAAAGGCTTCATGTTTAGAAGTGTGCGGAAGTTAATTCCCTAGCTGATTTGTGAATCAACCTAGACCATTTATTAATCAGGCTACGTGCCACTCCCAGATCTTCCCACATTTCATCGCACAATTATAGAGCCACATGTTTTCATTTGTGAATGAACGTGGATCGTCCATCTCTCAGGCTAATAAAAATAGGACCGTTTATCATCCAAGGTTGAAAGGGATCCGAATTCAACAATAATATGGATGTGTAAATCCAATCGTCCATCTAGAGAGTTGATCTACGGATGAGGTTGCATGTAGATTGGTAAAATACACAAGATTTAATAAAAGGGACTTTATCCGCGTAGTGGTTTGCAGAATACCACCATGCACATGTGGAAGGTAAGATTGTGAATGCAGATTCCCTCAAGGTGGTTTTTAAAACCACTCCTCGACCACTTGTGCCACTAAAGGGAATACTACGAGTGGTAAGTGGTAATTCCAACACCATTTTCTTATCCCTCAGTCACAGGGTTGAGTTGTATGGTAGAAGGCGTTCAAATTGGAGATTAGTGCCAATCAGAGTAGCACAAGGTCACAACCCTGGTTCATATGGATGACAGGCACCAACGAATCAACGTTAAAGGGTAAGCACCCAAGATTAGTATTGTTTTAGGCATAAGTGCCTATGAAGAAGCTGATTCCGAGACAGGTAGAAGCCGAGGATGAAGAACCTGTTCACCATTGTTTGGTTGCGTAGATAGTATAAAAGTGAATAGACGAGTTGATGAATTGATCCATGAATGTGATCAATTCCCGAGATCAAATTTTAATTAGTTTTGAGAGAGATTTCAGAATTGGTGAAGGTCTAAGCATTTCAAACTAGGTATGTGCACTCTGATAAAATTTAGTCTATTTTAAATTGAGACTATATTGAATAGATCCTTGGACAGTCCCTTCGAGGATTTATAGAGCAGCCCGTGTAATAGAGAGTTGTCTAACTATGGGATAATTGGGGACACCAGGAAGGGCGTCTCTATCATTTTGGTACTAGAGCAAGGGTAATTTCTGATTTGAATGTTGCAGGTATTGTTACAGCCACACTGGTGTAGAGAAATCAACAAGCATCGACAAAGCAATTTTGAGCTCTTGGAGAAAGAACATTGATGTTCTTTAAGGCTACAAAGATGAAGTTGCAATAGGATATTGCAGACAGAGGAGTTCAAATTTAGTGAAATTTGACAGAACATAAAAGTGAGATTGATTCAAAGAATGGATAAAAAGAGGAAATTTGTAGGGACAATGTGCAATACATGTTTTTATGTTAACTCTGGTTTTTGAGAATTTATGTTTGTAGGTTGAAGTAGACATGAAAGATTGATAGCAACAAACAACTGGAATGTTGTAAATTTCTCACCTGTTTGGCTCCTCAAGAACCATTTGTGTTCCTGAATGCATGAGAAGAGCATGTGAGCTCTTGGAGAAGAATTGTGGCAAGAACCTTGAATAATTCCAGCTGAAGGTTGGAACAATAGAGGACAAGTGAATGTTCTCAAGAGAAGAAGTGCATAACTGCAGAAGCCTAAGAGGAGTAGAAAATATCGAAGGATTCTTAGAGGAAGAACTAGTGGATGCCAAAAGATTAAGCTCAAGGAGAATAACTTGATGAGGTATGGTGAGGCAAGTATGGAAACTTGCTGAGAGATAAGGTCTTGAGTACAGTCCACAAGTGGACAAAGAAAAGTTCACAGGGAGATGGAGAAAATGATTACTGATGGTCATTGCAGAGGTTCAGAAAGAAGCCACAACAAAGGAAAGAAGGATGCCAAGAAAAATGGCATAAATAGAATGAGTCAAGAGGAGTATGACAGAGAGATGGATGAGCTAAAGAACACACTCAATGTCATATAGATGCTGCAATAGAGGAAGATTGCAGAGAACTAGGGATGAGGATGGAAAGTGAAGAAGGTCAAGTGGCCAGTAGTGCAACTATTCTAGGAGAAGCTTAACAAAATATTGAGGAACTTGAAGCACATGAGGTTGAGTGCTTGGGAGAAGGAGGAGGAGCTCAAAGGAGTTGAGTTCAAATAGAGGCCATTGATAGAGGAAGAAGTTCACTTTTGTCAACCAGAGTAAGAAGATATCCTTGGAGAGGAGAATGAAGGAGATGAGGGACTTACTACAAGTATCATGAGCTCTTTGGAGAGTTCACATCGGCATGAGGATATGCTGACAAAAGGATCAATTGAGGTTGAACAACCAAATATTTTTAAAACTGATATTTTGTGTGTGATTGAATGATTTGCAGGTTATGGGCAGTCATCTGAAACTGTTGTGAAGAATAAGGAAGAAAAAGAAATGTATCAAAACATTATGATGAAGGATGAGGCCACAATGTCTCATAAAGACAGCCAAAAGGGATCCCATACACATTTTACCAAAGAGATTGTTGAAGGACAACTACAAAAACTTGTTGTTACAGTAAACAAGGAGGAATTGGCTCATGGACATAAACAAAAGAAAGAAGAAGAGGAGCATTCTTATGCAATGCTTTCAAAGTGGAATGAAGAGACTGAATTGCTGGAGAAAATGCAGAGGAGAAAGGATTCAGGAAGAGAAGAAAGCACAACCAGAAGAGAGAAAACATGTTCACAACTACCTAGCAAAGGAAGAATGCTTATAGCATCCAAGGAGGACGAGGTAAATTTTAATTTTCAAATTATTTGAATAATGAAGGCATAGAAGGGAGTAAAGAACATAACATGGTGATCAGAGAAATATAACCTAAACTATTTCCTGAAGATGAAGAAAGACCTGAAATTCAATAGTTAGAGTTGATGAATTTTGAGGAAGAAATGTGATTTTTGGAGGAATGGTTAGCTAAGGATACAAGAAATGGAGACTACAAAGAAATTGCAGATTCAACTCAAACTAATTTTGAGAAGTAGATTGAAGTGTCAATCAACAGTGGCATAAGTGAAGATAAGGGTAAGAATCCTAAAGATATAATTGAAAAGGAGATGCAACAACCAGTGGACATGAACAATAAAATTTAGTAAACGAGTAGCAACAAATTGCAGAGAATGTACCAGCACAAGGACAAGATGGACATATAGATTGAGATGATGAGGAAGTTGATGATGAAGGTGCCTCAGAGGAGAAATGTTGAAGTGAAGAAGGCAGTCATCAACAAACTGCAAATGACTATGTAAAGTAACATCATCAAAGAAGGAGGAAAGAGGTAGAATTAGATTTGGGATCTAGGAAAGTTGCAGGCAACAACAACAATGCAACATGACAATAGAACAAGGAGACATTGCAACAGAGCAAGAGGCTAGTTGAAGCATAAAGTGTGGGATCCAGAATGACTTCAACAATCGGAACTCATGATCATGAGATCATGAACATTTTGTTCCATGGGAGTCTGATGCAGGAGAATTCTACCTTCCAAAAATCTAGTTCATTTAACAAGACCTAGGGGGGTCTTAACTTTACTAAAGGAGTTGGTTCCCTATGTGAGTTTAAGTGTGTATTGTTGTATTTCCCTATGTTTTAGTGATTTATAGAAGAGAAGATTAGGATTTGGTTTGTTAAGAGAAAGGGAGTTGATTTCTCTATTTTAAATGTAAATAACTTAATTGAAGAGATCTCGAGAGTTGTGAGTGAATTAGGAATATATGGGATGAGTGAGAGATCCTAGAGATCTTTTAAGAGATTTATGGATCTAGAGGATCCTTAGGGATTTGTGTGAGAAGTTTGTAGATCTGAACTAATTTTAGTTCATAGTCTTTTTTATTAAATATGGTAAGCTTGTAGAGTTTGAGGAGGCCAAATTGGTAAAAATATCAGGCCAAAAGGTTGGCCATTAGAAAGAAAATTAGGTCATAGAGGAGGTTGCCAATAGAGAGAGAATCAGGCCAAGGGAGAAAAGAAGGCATAGTTTCCTTATGTAATTTATGTACAATATGTATCACTGAATTAATAGAAAAAAGAAGCTTTGTTTCGAGCTTTGCCTAAAAGGGTCTCTATCTATAATTGTGGAGATGTTACCTCCACACATTGTGTGAATTTGATACTATTGTAGGTTCCAAGTCAACTCGTAGATATTTGGAAAATTGTGTTTACAGGTTTGATAAAGAGGAATCCTAAAGGAATAGACCCTCTGAAGAATATCATCTAAGTGATCATCGATCACTGTAAAGGATTGATGATCCTATTTCTCTTGCAGATGTGTAATCATTGAGATCGTGGAGAAGTCTCAAACCTGAACATCCTCTGTGGAGGATTAATCCTATTCCGAATCGAACTGAAGGGATGATCAATCATCATTAATCACTTCTAGGATCAATGATCTGTAGTATCCGCAGGGTAGAAGCCATCAAATTCTGGTTATAAAATTATAACCTGGAGCAGTCGTAACCATCCACCCAAATATTTGATCAAGACATAATTGTTGGATCACAAGCAAATCCAACAGTAATATCAACCATTGATCGAGAGCAGAGAGGAGATATCAATGGTGGATAAAGACTTTTCATTTAGAAGTGTGCAACAGTTAATGCCCGAGCTGATTTGAGAATCAACTTGGACCATTTATTAATCGAGCTACGTATAGCTCCCAGATCTTCTCGCATTTCATCGCACCATTATAGAGCCACCTATTTGCATTTGTGAATGAATATGGACCATCCGTCTCTCAGGCTAATAAAAATAGGACCATTGATTGTCCAGTGTTGAAAGGGTTCTAAATTCGACAGTATTATGGATGTGTAAATCCAATCGTCCATTTAGAGAGTTGATCTATGGATGAGGTTGCATGCGCATTGGTAAAATACACAAGATTTAATAAAAGGGACTTTATCCACGTAGTGGTTTGCAGAATACCACTGTGGACACGTGGAAGGTAAGATTATGAACATGGATTCCCTCAAGGTGGTTTTAAAACCACTCCTCGACCACCCACTCCACTAAAGGAAATACCATGAGTAGTAAGTGGTAATTCCAACACCATTTTATTATCCCTTAGTCACAGGGTTCGGTCGTATGGTAGAATGCGTTCACATTGAAGATTAGCGTCAATCAGAGTAGTGCAAGGTCATAGCCCTAGTTGATATGGATGACAAGCGTCAAGGTATCATCGTTAAAGTGTAAGCACTCGAGGCTAGTACTGGTTCAGGCATAAGCGCCTATGATGAAAGTGATTATGAGATAGGTAGAAGCTGAGGATGAATAACCTGTTCACCATCGTTTGGTTGCATAAACAATATAGAAGTTAACAAGTGAGTGGATGAATTGATCCATGGATGTGATCAATTCATGAGATATAATTATGATTAGTTTTGAGAGAGATTGCAGAATTGGTGAGGGTTTGAGCATTTAAAACTAGGTATGTGCACTCTGATAAAAAATTAGTCTCTTTTAAATTGATACTATATTGAACAGATCCTTGGATAGTCCCTTCGAGGACTTATAGAGCAGCCTGTGTAACATTGATCCAGATTATTTTCGACATGAAATGAGAGCAGAGATATAATAAATAAATGTACAGGGATATATCAGATATCCAATAATATAACATAGATATATAACCATAAACACAGAGATACAATAATACACAATTTCTATTAATGAGCGAAATGTACAAAACTGTAGAAATACAGAGTGAAAGACTCGCTAGAATGGTGGAAACTTATCTATGAGAAGAGATGTGACAGATACACTCATTCACAAGAAGATGATTATTACAATGAGGCTCCAAAGGCCTTTTTAACATAAAGAAAATCCAAAACCCTAACCCCGGAAGATGAAAATCCAATAGTTTTGTGGACCCCATTTTGGGTAGTTTGGTGTATCAACTTCCCAGGGGTGTAACTTTGGAATACGATCTTCGTTTGGGGTGCACAATAGCTCGTTGAAAATATATCGATGAGGATATTCCTTTTGGGTGCTCAATCAAATCCTTTATGAATCTTTGAGGTGCTCGATCATGAAAAATGTTGTTTAGGTCCTCAAAATGGCTCCGGAAGTTTAGGACCCCCAAAAATGCTAAAAATAGTAAATTGCCAACAAACTATTTTGAGCCAGCTGGAATAGGTGGGTGGCCACCAATATCCACCTGGATCAATATTCCCTCCTTAGAAAGAAATGGTCTCCATTGCGTTGAGTTCCCGGGGTAGGGGGGAAAACATTTGATGAATCTGAATCTTGGTGAGTTGCTTACCTTGCTGGAGAAGTTGTGCTACTTAGCTTGTTGAAGATTGTCATGAACTTTTTGCTGGCGAGATTGAATCTGTTCAACCACCCTATTATACCTTGGCTTGACTTGGTAGTGTGTAGGTACCATTGTAGGTGAAATAACAATATCTTCTTTCTCTTATAGAATCCGCTTCTGTTGGAAATAAAGGTCTTG